>JBAIZZ010000158.1:84184-107945 GCA_037355905.1 Heliconius aoede | reverse complement strand
GGATACAGCGTGAAGCTGATTTGATTTATTAATAATTCATTCCCCTGAGTGAGGATCGTATAAACAACAGCCACATTACTGTCACACCCTAGTGTCGCTGCGTCACGACGAACTCTACAACATTATGTAGTTATCTTTTACGAGGATAAACTAATATCCAAGTAAATATATATATTTGTATTAATAATATAATAGTACTCTTTTGTAGGATTCCACTAAGTCGAAATACGTGGATATATTGTCCTATAAAGAAAATTTAAACGAAACTACCATTTTAAAGATAATCTGAACAGTATATCTCTTCTCGCTCATAAAATATAATGTAATAGAGGCAGAGTACACATCCGACCCGGCCACTTACATAATCAGTGTCCGGCGTAACATATTAAACTTTTTCTTGAGATCCCGTGAAAGAGAGAAAAGGAAAAGAGAACTTTTTTTTGCCTCTGAAAAAGTGGTGTAATTTATTTTCCCTCTGTGCAATATTTAGTGGTGTCCATTACTACCGTTCGCGACCGGACATTATTCACATACATCCATCTTTTTTTTCTTCGGCCGCAACGCGTGAGGCCGCAGATTAACTTTTTTTATTCATATCCTTAAATTTTCCGAATATCTACATTTAGAACTTTCGTCTCTCGCTTGGTTATTTATGAAATCTCGAGGCTTTCCTGACGCAGGAGCACAATGGTGTGACTGTACCTGTTGTGGGCTTAATCGCCACACGGGGGCTATATATGACTCGGCGGAAAGTGGGGAAGCAAGTGTCCTAAGACTAGGTCGTTACGTGACGTACAGAGTGAAGCTGACATACCATATAAAGCTCACTAAGTGTCAAGCGCACCGAATATTTAAAATGCAACAATGTTAACAATATTTTGAATAAACTTTCATATATAGTTGAGTAGCTGATACACCGGAATGTTTGCGTTGTCGCTGCAGACACGGACGTCCGCCGGCGCCGCGCCACTAATGCGAGTTGCACTTAAACATACTTAGCTCAATCACCAACATGCACTTGTTCATATGGCCGTAAGTATTACTCGAAATTCGCGTTTATCCAAAAGATAACTAGCTTTTATCTGAATAGTTGTAAAGTATTAAAAATATACTTCCATATTTCATTCCAATATTGATACCATATACCTACACTACTTTACTAATATGTTAAACTGAGCTTTCACACGAAAAAACTCATAAAGCTTGGAAACCCACGCCTAACGACGCCGCTAAACCGATGGTCTGCTATCCAGACGATAATGTCGACTCGCATTATGCTCAATCTGAATTTATTTCCACGCTTGACCCATTTCCACTTTCCAATTTAATATCACAGCTCAGCCTGGATGACTTGCAGATGTCTAAAGCTTTGAAAGGCTAATATTTAAGTATGTTTATTAAAAGTGAAGTTATTTGATATGCATACATTTTTATCGATCACTTTTTTAAGTCTAAAGAGAAAGTTATTAATTTGTGCCCTCAATTGGATGAAAAGTAACTAAAAATATTCCTGAGTATATGTTATGCAATTTATATGACAAAACGAGAAATCCCTTATTAAAACAAAAGAAATAACCATTTCTCCTGTAATATTTTTTTCCTTTATACTTTAACTCTTATGCATAATTTCTTATGTAAGCATGAATAATAATAAATATACATTATTTAAACGAAAACCGTTCCGTTTAACCTTTTAAAACAGAATCGTCTCAAGCTATAAATCCGCATGTTCATAAAAAATTAAATTTCCAGCGCAGAAAGGATTTGCGGAATATTTCAGTAGCTCCGAGAAGAGTTTTTGTTCGAGAAGAAAATAAGCAGCTTGCTTCAATTTATTTCTTATTAAAAATATAATGTATTTGATTTATATTAAAAAATTGTTATGGATTTTGTAAAATTTTAATGTTAACAGACAGATAAAAAATCATTAAAATAGTGTATATAATATATAATTTACAAGGATAAGAATACTTTAGCAACTATACACTACATTCTAAATATATCAGAGTATATGCATCTAGTGTTAAGACACTCCGTGTCACACTTTCCGCCTTGTTTTCAAAACATTGCATAGTCAATAGCGAACCTCTCCGCCACACTTTGTATTGTTACCAGAACGAGCAAAAATATTGCATTATCACAACAAGAAATCGAATCTACAACCGTCACCTTTACTATTAAATGATGTGCCACTGAACCACGACGACCTATTGCAAATGTTAATATTTTGAACCTCATTAAGGATCTAAGAAGTAACACTAAACGTAACAATCTCTCATACAATCTATAGAACATCTGTAAACAATATAAATCCTTTCATCCTTCAGTCTGTAACTTAACTTAGTGAAACAGTCGTTGCTGGCTCTGATTAATTCCCATCTGTATAATTTGGGTCCATTGTCAAACCATCCAGTTACTTGGATTATGGTGACTAGGGATGGGTTTTGTAGAGAGAGGACATTTTACGAGACTATTTAGGTTTTAGTTACTAGTTAGAATATTTAAAGTTGTCAGTTATATATTTTAGATGTTAAAGTAAGAATATCGCGCGTAACAGTCGGTTAACTAAGAGATATAATTGTAAAAACGTTGGAAAAGCCGTAGGTATAAACTGTGATATACAGAGTACCGATTAAACTTCTTTCTCTTGTTCCGCGTTCTGAAAGAATTAAGACTATTCATTAAATAAATATTTTATCAAAAAATTGGAAGGATAATATTTAAGAAAAAAATATTTCTCATTAAATTATTTATCAAATATTTATCAAAAATTATCGTCGTTTTAATAATAATATTAGAAAACAACAACCAACCCAAAATACTGCCTTCTTTAAGTATAAAACAATAATTAGAATATCCTCAAACTGTTAACACTAGATTTTTTATTGAAATTTTGATCATAATTAAATTAAATAATAATCTATCTTGTAATATAAAGAAATAAATCAAGTATTGTAGAAATACAGAACAATACAGTAATAACAAATCACAACACAAAGATATCAAAATATCAAATGTTTTCAGTAAAGTAATTTACGTAAATATGACGAGCACGGCACGACTCGTGAGGACGTCAGGAATTATATACACACTGTAAATACTCGTATACCGGAGTGTGAACAATTTGATGAAGAAATGTCGTCTCTTTATTACGACTTTATTACGGGATTACAAAAGAAATGATATACAGCGTGTTCACAAAATGTTATTTTCGCTCTTCTTTCTTGCTTGTTTACTTATGCAATTACTGGAATTAAAGTCACGCGAATCCAGCATTTTATCTTTATTTATCTTTTTCTTATTTATATTTTAGTTTTTATTTTTCTACTTTGCATTTTTTCTCTTTTCCAGTAAATTTGTAATATTTGTTTATATTCTATAGACTCTTCATATCTTCTCTTCTATTTCATTTGTTTAATGACCTGAACTGACGAGTGTCAGCTTGCAAGAAATAAACTAATTTTATAAAAACTTCATAAATGAATGAATCTGCAATCTTCATTTCAACCTAACTATACATACCACGGAACGTCCACGATTTGTCCTTTATTGTACTATTAATAATATATATATATATATAAATTCCATATTTATATAAACTACTTTGCTACTGTTAATACTTTTAATTGGTCTACCAAATTTAAACCGTTTCATATGTAAATTTAAATCACAATATGTGGATAGTGCGCATGGGAACACATTTCCAAGATGGCACAAAAGCCTTTCAGACTTTCAGCTGCCGGGCGCTAGATGAGTTACCGCCATAGATTAGAGTATACAAAGAAAAGACTATCTAAAATGTCTAAGCTGAGGTGGGATGGGGTGCCACTTTTATCTTATGAATTTTTAATATGTTACAATTTCTGTTTATAGGAACTTTACTAACTTTATATTTAATTTTAAGAATTTTTAAGGCCATTGTCGCAGGCAGGGTTACAAGGGTGTGACTGTAACGCAACGGTTGAGGGCTAAGTTTCCACTTGAGGAAATGAATTATTATTTATAAATATTTTTATATTATCGCTCTAGCGCAGTGTTGAGTTCCGCTACTCAACACGCAAAAGTGGGGAACTTAACACTAGGTTCTCTCTGCCTACCCTGCTGTGTACAGGATACAGCGTGAAGCTGATTTCTAAAGAAATGTACATTCTATATTTAATATTCCGTTTTCCGTCAAATATTTATTTTGTTTCGAATGTCAATTTTTTAAACAGTGAATCCTCCTGAATTGTAACAGTACAGATACATCGAACAGTATTGTATCAAAACTTTTCCATGACAGGATGAGAAATCCTTACATAAAATACTAGTTCTAAATATCGCTAATTTCAAAATAAATAATAAAAACTCATTCTACGTGGTACTGTTTACTGATTATAATAATAATCTTTGGCAAGGCTCGTTACGGACACGAGTGGCCCGCGTGCAAGCTCGCATTAAGTTCCATAAGGCATTAATGCACTAGCGCGCAGGGGCATGACCACGCCTGCTCATGTGAAAAAGTTGTAATGGCGAGTCCCTCCATCCTCCACCCTCCACCCTCTACCCTCCTGGCATACTGAATATTTTTCCAGACTGCGAAACCCTACGCTGACTCACACTAATTAATTTTTATGTATAATAGCCGGGCTTTATGAGAATACGTGGTACAACGGCTTTGTTTCAATGTCTTTGTAGTTTGTATATTGTTTTGCGAGCCAACGACACCGGGCTATATTAAAAATCAAGAACAAACAGCCATTACTACGACTGAACAAATATTCAATTTTCCACAGATAGTAGTAATAGAGACATGTGTTGGGAACTGAAGTCAGTATAGACCCAGCAGACTATTTTTACAATAAGGAAAAAGAATATATCTTTACATTTTGAAAATTTTTCATACCCATCATTATCTACTGTGCATTTAAATGAAAATTATATAGCGATTAGCATTTGGAAATTGAGATTATTTTTTTCTCTGCGTTGCTGGTTCGAAATTTCTCGTCATAAAAGTTTTGATCGTAAAATTTGACGGTTTTTAAAACTTCTGTACTAAAACAATGTTTTTATTACGATACTAATATTGCTTCGTGTAATAAAATTTTAGTTTGTCGTGTAAGCATTTTATTGATTCCATATTTTATCTTGAAACGTTCAGATATTTGCATTGAAATAGGTTTTATAATTCATAGATATCTAACGTTTCGAATTTATTTTTTTATCCTCAGGCATTTACGAGAACTTACAACCTCATTGCCAAGCTAACTTCAAATATAACTTAATTAAAAAATAATGAAATTGCCTAAAGCTAGAACACTAAGCAACAAAGATTATTTTGGAAACTAAACTTCATTTTGTCATGAATATCTATTTCTTAAACGCTTTAATATTTAAGTTTTAGGGAGAAAATTAATATACTATAGCACTCATACCTACAATACATATTTAATAACGTCGTTAAATAAATAAATTTAATAAATATTAGGCTTATTGCCTCGGTTAATATTCATCAAGACAATAGAGCTCAGAAGGGAGAACAACCCCTTCCTTTGAAACAAGGGTCAGATGCTATTGCACTAATTAATACTTAACGGATAGAGTTGTACAAATATACCAAAATCTTAAAACGTTGTTTAAAAGAACGATTCTGAGGAATTATTACAATAGATAGATTTTTTAGCTTCCAGCTGTATATACCTAATATATGCATATATATGATTTTGCGACAGATGATGGCTATTGCGACAATTGTTTAAGTTTTAATTAATCCTTAAAAAACATTTTTCTAGTGATTTCAAATCGAATGAATTGTCGCACATATTTGTAGGAGCTGTATGTCTATTTAACATGTTGTTAAGCTTTTTTAATTAGGCATGACTAATGAAAATGAACCCTGCCACTCAAAAAATGATGTTTATTTCCGAACGTAAATGTCAGTGTCATTGTGACAGTAGTCGCAATTACTATGACACTGACATTTGACAGATAGTACTTGGTTTGGCTTTTAAGGTTATCCATTATCACAATTTTGGATACAATTAACAGAAGACTTACCTTTCGTTCTTCTTTATATTTTGTTATTTTACAAAGTACTTGTTCATCTTACAATGCGTTTTATAGTAAAACAGACAGGAGCGGGCAGTGAGCGTATTGGTAATTTAACTGGGTTTATAAAATCACCGGGCATTGTAATTGAAACTCCTACAGCTGCTTTATTTACTCAGGTAATAAAAATTGGCACATTTTTTGTACTTTTCACCATAAGTACTTTAAATTTTCTGTCTTTTTATGTGGGTGACTCTGTAAAGAATCTGGACTATGGGTCGTAAGGAAACCGATAAACAAGTAAAATTAATATCAAATTTATTTCAACTTTATTTATATTATTTACTTTTATATTATACAGTTATATACCCTATCCTGTGACTGAAATATCTTAACTATTTATTTATATTTTAATTAACTTGTTGGATTCATTTCTTTAATACATTTCAATATGATAATATTTACAGGGTGGCAGTGTCGTCCATTTGACTGCTGATGTGCTTTCATGGGTTTTCCCATCTCCAAAGCCATTGTGGATGTCATTGATGAACTGTTTACAATTAGAAAATGGTGCGAAAATCCAGAATGAAGGAGTGGCCAAATTTGCAGGATTGCCTGAGCATATAACTTGTGTATCTCTAAATAACCTATCTGAAGTTACTCCAACAGGACATTTTGAAGCTGATAAAGTTCCACTTTGGACAAAGAATGGAAAAAAGATGTTAACTGCAAATAGGTATATATATATTTGTTTTCTTTTACCTATATGTGCCTGGATAGACAAAGGGATTGCGTATAGTTATGTCACTGCAGCCCACTATTAAATAAATTTTCGAGATATTTCATATTGAGTGGTCAATTTCAATACTGCACTTTGTCTTCTTATTAGAACAAGGAAATGAAAATAACTAATTTCCCTTCATGGAATTTGAGTCCTTGCATTTAAGGTTAAGGAATTTAATGCTTTGCCACAATCACCTCATATTTTTGTAGTAATATTTCTTTTGTATTAAATGATTATAATCATACTAAATATGGCATGCTAAAAAATTTCAGATATATGGATGTTATGGAAATATTTAAACCAGACATAATTTTGGCGATTGCAGATGGCCGGACGTCTCTAAGTGAGGGATCTAAAAGACTGTCTAAGTCAGTGGATAGAACTACTAATATGCTTAAGACATGTGTTGAGAGGTATAAGGCAGCTAAGGAATTACAGAATAGTGCTCTTGTAGGTATGTCATATATTTTAAATCAGAATTAGTGGCATCTCTGATGGGTATCTATATGTGGGAGAAAAAATTTATCCAGAAAAGAAATTAAATATTTAATTAAATAATTTATTAGCTTCACACTGAATGACACACAGGACTAGGTTTCCCCGCCTACCCTGCTATATGTGGGATACAGTTGAAGCTAATTTAGAAATATACATTTTTTTCAAATTCTAATAATTCATCTTACCATTTTCAGGTGTAATTGTGGGTGCAGGAAATCCAATGAAATGTGATATTTGTATAGAAAATATATTAAAATATAGTGAAAGCTTAAGTGGTATTGCACTTGAAGGGATCACTGATGGGACAGAAGAATCTATGGATGTTAACATTGAAAAACTAAGTGAAATATTTAATAAAGTTGGTGTAGGTTTTTCTTTCTTTTAAATAATTGTAAACCTGATCTTCAAGACAACTTCCATACAAGACCCTTATTGCATGAGACGAAGAACCCTCTGTAGACAAGCATCTATAAATGGTTATGGTTTCAATTTCTACTAAAGGGAATAAATTTGTTGTAGTTCTCCACTGTGTTAACTAAACTGTTGATGAAGTCCAGCAAGCACTTTACACACAATTTCTTTGATTTAGGCAGAAAATAAATCAAGAGTTGTCTCTGTCACCTACAATGATTTAAATTATTATTATTAAAATATTAGGAGATCTTATAGTCATCTTTATATGGTTTTATCATTTGTAGTTGTAAGATTAAAAAATGCCAATTTATTTTTCAGAATGCAGTATCTAAAGATTTTTTTAAAATCATAGAAGGCAGTTGGAATCCAGCTGTTATTTTGACTGCAATAGATAATGGGTGGGATTTTTTTGATGGGTCATATCCAGTAAAGTTAACAAATGCAGGTATTGCATTGAAATTGAGCTTTGACGTTACTGAAGTTAATGACGAATATTTGTTGAATATGATTGATGAGAGGTAATTATAAGTTTTAAGTCTACATTTTATACAAAAAACATATCCTACTTTTTAGTTTTGTTCCAAAGTGAACATATTTTAATGTGTGAAGTTAAATAGAATAAGATAGTTGTAGGTTTCGAGCAACAATATATGTTGTATTTATTTTGTTTCTTTTAACTATTTTCAATTCATTATTTTATAAAATATCAATATTAGCACTCTTTCTCCATGAAAATTAGAAGTATGCTAAGTTTTGTACTTCTCCGCCCACATTATATTAATAAAGATGGTTTCGTTATCTATTATAATAATTATGTAAAGATTTTTCTTTTATTTTCAGATTTAAAGAAGATTTCTCCCCCATCTTAGAGGGTTGTGAATGTTTAGCGTGCAAGAAGCACACTCGTGCTTATATACGCCATTTGTTGAACACTCGGGAAATGTTGGCGTCTGTGTTGTTGAGCATGTAAGTTTAAAAATTTACAGAGAATTAAAACATAATTTTATAATTAAACAAGAACAATGTGGTATTGTGTTGCAATGAGACATGCATCAGATCAGATGATGCAACACCATGATTATAGGTTATTTAAATGATTCTCATTTCTCCATCCGATTAGAGTGATCGCGGCGTTTGCTTCACAACTCAACACCCACTACCTATGTAATTTGGTGAAAAGTGGAGAGCGGACTGTCTTGACACAAAATTCATTTTGTCTCTCCTGCTATAAGCAGATTAAATAGTTTTTTTAAATAAAAAAATACTACTTAACCTAAATGTATATCTATTTATGGTTGAACACTTACGTTTTAAGGTTTTGGGCGGTTTTAATGACTATTTAAACGTCCACGAGAAAAAGTTAAACAAACAATCAGATTTATCTGAATGACGCTGCAACAGCGTTAAAGTTAATTAATTTTATATTATATTTTCGACTTACAGCTTCTATACATTTTTTTAGCTTATCACACGCACTATCCTGCACATAGCAGGAGATATAGTTTAGACCGTACCCCACTTTCCTCCGAATTTTCGCCGCGCTTTGTATGATAACGGAACAAAGAAATAAAAATAATTTGTCTTGCGTCACAACGGCCACATCATCACTTATAACATAATACGATTTCTTATTATTTATTCCAGCCACAACCTATACCACTTCGACCAAATGTTCATCCACGCGCGTCGACACATCGCCGCCAATACGTTCACTGTTTACAAACAACACATTGTAAAACAGTGTGAAATGCTTAAAACGTTTTCACCAGATCGATATAAGGGCTCCAAGGAGACTGAGGAACCGACAAATCAAAAGAAAAAGGCTAAAGTCTGCGATTTAAATAGTGAAGTAAATAGTGCTAGTGTTTTAAGTAATTAGATTATAATAATGGAAGACTAATTGAAAACATGACTGTTCATATCATTTATATGAGTGTAATTTTCACAGTTGTATGTAAAAATGAAGATTGCAAATAGGTGCATTTAAATTGCTATCTTTTTATCAGATAATTAAGATAGACATCTATAATTTTGTATGTCACTTGACACATGCTGAGGGAGGGTTCATTCTTGTATGAGAAATATTCTTAAATATGATGGACCAGAGCGATGTTATGAACGCACTCTTTATCTCTCATATATGAATATTTTTAAGTAACTGAGATCAAACCGAGAACAAAACTTGACTGCCATGGTAGTGTGAATTCTTCCTAACTATACAAGGTAACTCTGACCTCTGGAGATAAAGAGACCATCTCGTATGAAGATTCAGCTGAGAAACTGTCCGCTAGAAAATTGTAGATTACATTTCTTCATTGAAAATGTGCAAATTTATTTTTTCCAAAAGTTGTTTATAACTATGATAACAACTATGTTTCTTCAGTTTTCATATCATCAAAAATAAGAAGCGAGAATTGATAAAATTATATACGGCCCTAAATAATATAAGTAATATATTTTTTTAATGACGTAAATTGTAATATTTGTTATAATATAGTAAGTATTGGTAACACTTACAAGTTAAATAATTTAGGACATATATAACAACACTTCAAGGTGTTAAGAGAAATATCAATAGACTGTCGCGAGTGTTTACTTTCCAGTGTGTGTTGTTATTCATAAAATCAATAATTCATTGTCCTGCTATGTTAATTTTTTTGTTTCTAAATATATCTTTCTTTACTATGTAAATAACACAAAAAATGTGAATGATAATTCAAGCCAAAAATAATGGCACCCATGTAGTTAACATGGGTGCTGTGACACTAAGCCAAATGTGTTTTGTCTTTATAATTTAGGCCAGTTATTTTTATTTCGGACACAGCTTGTAGCTTATTTTACATTTTTTTTCCTATTTTCCTACCATTTTATATCAAAAACATTTGATAGCCATTAGAAATAAGTGATATACAAGTTTTAATAATATCATAGATGAATATGTACTTCAAATTTTGCTAGCTGTATTTCTAAAGTGGATTTTTTTCTTTAAATTTTTAACTGTTATAGTTAATTTTTTAAGTTCTTTATAACAACTCACGTATGTTCCTAAAGATATTAGGTAAAATTGTGTTCTACATTCCGCGTGATTAATTTATAAGTTTAATGCTTAAATAAGGATTTACTGCGAGAATCTATAATAATAACTATAATAGATTTTACATACTTATTATTTTAATAAGTAAAATAAAAAAATAAACATACAAAGTATTTTAAAGTTCTCGCAGTAAGTTTTCAATTTGTATACTTAAGTATACTTTCGATGTGAAACTATAATAAATATCTTACGTGATAATTTCGTTTTATTTTTTAAATTTCTTCTCGTATTTATTAAAAAAAATATTATACAAGGATACAGCATGTCTTCCATAGATAAAAATTCTACATGCTTACATAGAAATATAATATATCTAAAAATCTATATGCCGTATAGAATTTATATTTTTTTTGTAATATATGAATTATCTTTACTATGATATTTAAAACTACTGTCGGATGCACTCACACGCCTCGAATTCGAGCCACAGTGATTTTTTTCATTTAATGATATGCGAAGAAATCCATTGTAATTTAAAACACGAAATTTGTATAAGAATGCAGTTGTACGTGTAGTATACATTACATTGCTTAGTAAATAATTAATATGCAAATAATGTAATTAAATAGTAAGAAAGTTTATTTCGCTTTGTTTATAAATCACGTTACTGGCACGTGAACATATGAATTAATAATTTTTTTGTGCTTTTAAATGAACGTTAGATACATTTTAAATGGAATGTTAAGTACATTGTACTACAAAAACGTTAATACTATATCTATCTCTTATAAATTGAAAATTACAGCTTGGGATTTTCTTACGTTTTGAAACTTTGTCACCCGTTAAACAAAAACTACAACATTCAGACGGCTTTTGTTATATAATTAAATGAAGCACACATTTACATAAGAGAACACATACATCCCTATCCGTCTAAATAGTCGCTAGACAAGCACACCACAGCGCTGCAAGTGGCCTAAGTGTAATTTACTTATTATTGTTGCCAACTAAAAGAGAAAGAGAAAAATAATATTTCTTAATAGAATACAAGTGTTAATTTTTATTTTCTGACTTATATTTTGATGTAGGAATTAGGGATAAGAAGAAAATAATCAAATATAACACATTTTACATAATATTTTATTTATGATATTTACACAATAATTTTTAGGTGACGACACTTATTGAGCTAGGCGTATCATATGAAATGTGCATCAAGTAATGTAATTGTATTACAGTAGTATTACAAACTAACATATTGAAGGAGTTGGCAGGATTTTGCTTGAAATTCATATTCCAAATGGCCCAATTCGAGAAGTAGAACACAACCTTTATACATAAAATATATTAAGTAAACATTGAAACTGCACTATTGTAACAATATAAATATAAATTAACTATTTAAAAATTTAATTCACAATGAGATATTTAAAATGATTACATTTTATTATAATATATGTTTGGCATTCACTATATAATTGGCACAAAATGTGACAGTTAGCCTTAGTCCAGCTAACGCAACATACATTTGATTTACATAAAACATTTAATAATTCCAATAAATTAATATTTTCTATCACCTAGATGAAACGGAGAAAAATCATATTATTCCATTATTCCCTCCTTTTGTAGTAAAATTTCAATATAAGTACATCTCATTAGGATATTTTAAGTTTCGATTAAATGAAGTGTAAATATTTCAAAAGCATTTAAATACTTTACTAAAAAGCAGAATATAAGTTACAATTCTACATTGGGTGTCTTGTTATAACCAATAAGCATCGTGAACAATATGAACAAACACAGATGATGTTAAAACTTGTGCTATTAGTTATTAAAGACAAGTTTAAAACGGCTCTCATAAAAAAATTAGGAAAATAAAGCCACAAAAACGTGTAAAATACATACAAAATTATATAAATTACTGATATGTCACTTAAAAAATACCATTGGTTATAGCAAAACCAAATTTTTTTATTAAAAAAAAAAAACAAAAATTCCAAATTCGAAATGGCTGACAGAACGATTTTGAGATCCACACATCATGTGAGCATCAACTTTGTCCGATGCACTTTTAACACTGCACTAGTATAATAATAATAAAAGTTTTGTCCCCCATTCACTGGTACTTGAATACACTTTAGAGTATCACAATATGTCCTTCTTTTTCTTTTCACATTTAATGACATACTAATATATTTACTTCCGGCTCTCGCACTATACAAAGTCATTTGTGCTTGGGGTATTGAGGGGTTCTTGAGCCTGAAATTAAAAAAGTTATTGTTAATATTTGTTTCAATAGAATCATTGTAATATAAATAGCACATAATATTCTGTTCTCTTTCTTTAGTAGCGTGGGCAGAAGGAATCTAATGTTAAGACACTCCATTCCCAACTTTCCGCTGAATTTTCTTATTTTATAGCATTTTTATTATAAATACTAATTAAATAAACATTTATTATTATGATATTAAGTTAAGTTAAAGGAAATTTGAGGTATAAATTTAAATTATAAAACTATTGGCACAAATGCTTAATTAACCATGTTATATATATATTATATACTGTGTTTGTATAACATATAATAAAATATTTTCCATTTCACATACATAAAACTTACCAAACTTAGAAGCCCTCGAATGAAGGCATGAAAAAACAAATAGCTCCGCAGTAAATCATTACATACATATTGCCTACAAATGCGTACAACTAAATACAAATATACTATACTATAAACTATTTACAATATTAACTATAAAATACCATATTTGGCAACTATTCATTAATACTGATGCGGTAAAAACGTTGGCACTTTACGCCACGATACTTATTTACTAAAGAAAATATTCTCTATAAATCCCTTAAAATACATTCTAGTAATATACTAAATACATCAAATTTAAAATGTCTTAGGCAGACCTTATTTTTAATATTCTAGAATATTCTTTTACTATTTACATCTTGGCCGTAGATAGGGGTTGTATAGTTATGTAAAAAGTAGTAGTGATATATTAAAAATAATTTAATGAAGGGAAGAATACAACTGAACGTTTAAATTATTGCCACAGAGTATATAAGTAGAGTTGGTATAATCGGATTAAAACCCACAGATAATTAATTGCATCATTTGTTTATTTGTTTAAAATATTTATAATTAAAAACCATACTCATCTTATAATGACTCATATATTAATTTACCATAGCCAAACCGGTACTTAAAAACAAAACCACAGATATTTAAAATAAAAAAAAAATCATCTCTACATATATGTATGCATATATATTTTCATTTGTTTATTCGACTATTTGATAGTTTATCTCAAACTGTTTTGTATATTAAGTGTACACTCCATAGCGGTTAGTGCTCTCACCTCCTCTCCGACGGTACTGGGGTACAGTTTGCTTCCCGGTGCGTAGCCATTTTGTTCTAATGCGAATTGATTTTCTGTTGTTTTACGGTAGACAGGGTTGTCGAAGTTCATAGATGTGACGTTACGGTGCACGTAATGCCGGTACATTATAACAGCAATCTGAAATTAAAAATAATATTTAAAAATATAGGATTATAATTAATGTTTTATATTTGAACTTTATATTCCTATATATGAATATTAATATAGTTTTATATTGGTAGAACGATCTCAATTATACAAGTAAACCAAATGGCCTTAAATCATAAAATTATAACAATGTTATATTCTAAAATGTGATTATCATTGTAGCTTTTATATTAAATTGTAATGGTGATTCACTCATGATAGTTTATTGTATAAAAATGTATTACTATATTCCTAAAGATACAATAAGAAAAAGAAAAATATATATAAACAAGATAAAAAGAAACTTTCTATCCTGCTAAAATAAAGGTTAATTACTAAAACTTTTGAAACAAATACAATTAATTACGGTTGATATAATTTCTTACACTTCCTTCGTGACTAATTGACGTATGGACCTAATACGTTGTCACTTTATCAACTATGTCACGAGTAAATTGCCTTCAATTAATTAACTTCAGTGAATGAAGTTTTCGGACATCTATTGCTTTATCATTTTGATTCATGAGAATGGATAAACGAAAAAACTAATGTTAATTTGACGCTATCGTAAAAATAAGGTAAGGTACCTACCTTACCTTAGGTTTAATTCCCGTTTGGGTATTTAATAATTCTCGTTTCGCTTCAGGTGTAACCATATCATATGACGTAAAGTAAACGTGGACGAAAATAATGGCGCATAAAAATAACGCATAATAATAATTTATTGCATATTAAGTATAAATTTTTAATAAATATATTTTGCAAGCGTATATAACGTACAAAATTTAAAATCTATTACAAATTATCATGGATTTTCACGCATCTCGATGACATACTTTTACCACTTTCTGTCTACATGTAGTAGGCATATGTATGGCGTGTTACATCTTGGAAAAGAAGAAAAAGAACTTTGGTTTTTTTACATTGAGGTAAGTATCAACTAGACTATAAATAGAATTCTTATTTCCACTGACATTTTAAATTAAATTAATATTGAAGTTTGTTTTAGCTTAGCGCAGTATCGCGTATACCTATAGCAGGATAGACAGAGAGAATCTGAGGTTAAGATCTATTAAGAGTACTTGCGTTCCCTATTAAGAAACTTCCACTCCCTACTTTCTGCCGAATTCTTGTGTCTCTAGAATTAAGAAGCAGAAGCAAGAAAGTAGGAAAGGAAAATATCAAATATTTCGTTTCCCCGAATGGGAATCGAACCCATAACTACTTACTTACTCCACGATGTTTTATTATAAAAAAAATATTAATCAATCGTCGGAATAAAGATCATTACTAATTTCATAACGTTCTATTATTTAAGCAGTAATAAAATAAAATTCAATATAAATAAAGAATATTCAACAATAGTACGTAAATTGTAAAGGAAGTATTTTGTATACAAAAATAAACTGAATATCTGATGTACGCGTTGGTTGTGGGATGAAATACCGTTTGGGAGACTGTCGCTATTTATACGAGACATATAATAGATGTCACCTCGACGTGGATTGACTCTGTAAAATTTTGTATTCCACCAAATTTTTACTCAAACAAATAGAGAACGGAGAATGGGGAAGGTACAATATCACTTAGGAAAATACCAGGCCTTCATTGTGTAAGCGAGCAGGATAGTTTGCCTGTAAGCTTTGAACAAATTTATTCGTGTAAATGTTTTTTTTTATGTTGTTAGGGGCAAATTTTGTTGTAAGTATAATGTCTGACTATTGTGGGGTGAACACGGATGCAATTTCTTGAAAAACTACAAAAAAACCTATTTAAAATACACTCATATGACAATCAATATAAAATTAATATTCAAGAATAATAACGTCGTGTAAAAATAACTATTATTACACACATTCCTTCCATTACAAAGAGAGAAAAAAACCTAGACATAAATAACGCAACGACCTCCTTTAATAATACACAAGAAAGTAACCGCCAGTTAACTATACTAACTATACTGTAGTAGTTTGAAAACGAGTTAGCAAGGACGTTGTAGAGAATGCCACCTCCAAGATACGCGATGTGAATATTTTTTTTTGAACCTGTGAGGTCATTAACGTTGTGAATCAGCTGGTTGATAGGAATTTGTGGTCAAACTTTTGTATGGTGAATGAAATATGACGTTTTCTTCTTCAATTAAGTGTAGGTTAAGTAATTTTGACGTAATACATTATCGTAATAGTATATTAGGTATAATGAAATCAAAAGTAAATTGAGTTGAGTGTGTAGATTATTTTATTAAGGCAATGTAAAAGTATGTTTTTATTTACTAAGATATTAGAGAGAACCTAGTGTTAGCTGTTAAGACACTTAGTTCCAGAATGTTCGCGAATTTTCCCCCGAAATCTAGATATATTGCTGATATAAGTATATTGTCTGTGATATCGTCAACGATATATCCAAGTAAATAAAATAAATTTTATAATGATTGGGATTTAACTTAATTTATAGGAAAATATATTAAATTTAAAACTACAATGAAACAGTTTCTATGTGCTTATCCAAACAAAATCTAGATCATGAAGCTTATGTTCCACTCTGGATATACTATAAATTTTACCGGTATACTATAAATTTACAACCAATTTACGATAACCATAATTGATAAGTAAAATAAACGTTAAAAGAAAGTAAGAACTTATGATAATTATGCTTTTTATACTGTGTCTGTGGAATGTATATAAATATTTTTGTAGTATTCATTGATTAAAATAGGGCAGGGCTGGCAAATGTTTATTTACGATACTGTTAATAAATAAAATGACGAGACGCAAATATCATATAAATATCTTTTGTAGGTGGGAATCAAATTTAAATCCACAATAGAAACAACATTGAAAATACATAATAAAACTGTAAAATACAATGGATATTCTCATTTACGACACTTACACTTTTTATTAATAGTAGTTTTTTTTGCTACTCGTACTAGAAATATTAGTTTTTGTTAAAGTAATACAAATAAATTTAAAATGTAAAAAATAAGGAATAAAGTTCGATTCCGACTCAGGGGAATGAAATGTTAAATTTTCTTTTTATCTACCTCTGGTAACGAGGTAAAAGCGCGACGTTGAAATCCGCCACCCCACACGCAATGCCTAAAGAATTCAACGAAAAATGGGGAACAGTGTTAATACACTAGCTTCTAAGGCTCTCTCTCTCTGCCTACCTTGCCCTCTCCTATATGCAGAATACATCGTGAAGCTGAAAAAATATAATAAATAAATGAACTTACCACAGCAGCGACTGTAATAATAACTGAGAACGCAGCAACGACGATGCCAGCTACAACGCTAGCGTCGCGTCCAGCAGTCGGGAGACCAGCTCCGGTCTTAGGAGATTCAGGTACACCTGTAAAAAAATAGAAATTAATTAATAACTTAGAAAATGCACTTAGCATTTCCTAGTATCTTATAAAGTTGACATTTTATAAGTTAAAGGAAATTGTTAATGATTGATTGATTGATTATTTACAATTTGTTTTTAGTTGTGTTACCGTCACCGTGGCGTGAAAAGTGAAAAGACATAAGCGATGTATAGATTATCACACACGTTCATTTTTATTCTAAGTTAAACTATATCTGTTATACTATCGAAACTTAACACTAACATATTAATAACATAGATCCTTACCAGCACCGCACTAGTTTCCATTTTATAGTTAATGTAAGAATACGAAAACGCAATGAGGATCCAACACGCTGATCACCACACATTATTAATAGCTGGTGGAGGTGTCAATGAAACGTGCCAACTCTGACTGGGTGCTTAACTAAAATATCTTAACCTAATTGAATGTAATGTATATTTAAAATAATGAACAGTAAACAGATGGACTTATTTATTATTATATATATTATTGATACAGGAAGGAATATGTGCAAAAATTGACATTCGTTGAAAATACAATACTAAACAACGACAGGAAGCTGCCGCCTATGAGATCGTTATCCCATTGTGAGTTTAAAGAACAACATATATAATTATGCAAATTAGTTTCGTTATAAACATGGTTTATCTCGCAAATAGTTAAGTTAGTTAGTTAGTTTGGCAATGATATTTGGTTAATAGCAGAAGCGACCAGAATGTTACCCAAGCATAAAGCAGATTGCCATTCGACCGTTAGATCTGTGTGTCTTCCTATCATTCTAATATTTATATCTTTAATGATAATGCAAAAAATGACAATACGTTACCCTTTAAATCAAAGATATTCTGACCCGCAGGCAAATTAATCAACTTGGTTGGGTCAAATTTATAATGAGATTCTTGCACTGGTTTATCAGTTGTGTCTGGTATCCTGTCTAAGCCGACACCTTTGAGAAATAAGTCTATGAACGGTTGGTTTTTTTTGTTGAGTTCTTCTTTATCACTCTCCCAGTATGCCCTCATTGGCTCAGCTTCAGGGTCGACTGCAGGAGTTGTTTCTTCGGGCTCCTCCGGTATATCCTCACTCTGTGCAATAGCACGTCCCAGCTTTAAGAGAAGGCCTAGCCCTTCTCTTTTGAAATTAACCATATGTGTTGTTAACGCTGTTCTCAATTATTTACTTGTAACATAAATTCATCACTTTGGAAACAAGGAGTTTGGCATGCCCTGTAAATCAGTCAAGGAATCCCATGTTGAAGACACACAGATATTTAAACGTTCACAATGTATGTGTTAGTAGAGAGCGATGAATGTTAACTGTTACTTAATTCAGTGAGCACCCGATTATATATTACGCCTAATTATTATCTTATCAGATGCGATGGACATGATTCAACCCATTTAGTAAAGCATTTCTGGGTTCAAATTTGAAGCACGAGGTCAAAATGTGATATTAAAAAACATTGATTCATTCTCGATTATATTAATGAATTATGCGACGGCACTAATTTACATTTGGAAACTTATTAACCTCGAATGCCACAAATTCGCCCCGAAGACCAAAAGTACAGGGTAGTTAGGAAAAAGGACAAAACGAAAAGGTTGGCAAAATACTCACTGGGCGAAGGCTTTTCCTCAATAACTACAGATTTCTTTGAACCATTAGCAGATTTAAGCACCTCCGGATCAGGATTTAGTGTATCTGTAGATTTTATTATAAACAACCTTATAGTTATATCCTTGGCAAAACTTTGGAATGTTTTTTTCTGTTTAGAAAACGTAACACTCGCTCGTACAGATCACAGATGCCGGTTTAAATGCAATACGTGTGCGACCGGCCACGAGGCGAAGTGAAATGAAATGACAAGCTAACTCCACGCCGACGCGCGCCATTCGAGTGACGTCCCCCGGCTCCGAGACTATTGCCAGCCAGTTACATTAACTGGACGCGATTCGGCTCGCAATCACTTATAGTATTTCATTTCCTGTTAAGTTTTTAACTCTACTTAAAGTATGGCAGATGATATTTTATTTACAATAATACAGAGCTTATATCAGAATAAGACATTTTATTCAAGGTTTGCAAGAAAAACACCTAAATATTAAAAAAAAATAGTTGATAAAGAAACATTATATTTTCATATTCGTAATAGAATGCAAGTTAATCTTCAAAGTTCCTCCATAAATTCATTGCATATCAGATAATTTTTCTAATTTTATCAGTCGAGGTCGAGCCCACCGCATAACGCGCGGCGAGCCGGATCGCGCGTTGATTGACTAACAAAAGGTGGCGTGATGTGTGACGTCACACCATTTTAACTAAATTGAGCCTTATTGAAGAACTAACTCTGGCAGTACAGTACCGGGAATTTTTTATTAACTTTTGTTTATTATTTTTTCTTCTACATAAATTAGGATTACGATTTTGATAAATATTTATAACCTGCCAATAATAAATGTTGATATGAGAGATTATTTTGCATATAATATGGTAATAAGCATAATCTTGTTATTATAAAACTTGTAAATTTTAATTTGAAAACGCATAAAAAGTATATTTTATATAGGTACGTTAATCTTAAAATTAGTTATTAAAGTAACAATTAATTTGTATAATATATTTATGTACCGTGTTACATTAAAAAGATTATATAGGCGTTAATTAATGTATAAATACCTACCTCTCACTACAAAGATAGCACTTACGAAAGTTGTAGCGATAACGATTATAAATACAAGTGACTAGTACACACATAAATACAAGTGACTAATCTTCAAAAAACTGGTATATTGCTATCAAAACAAGAAACTTCGGTGGAAATTAACGAATCAATATAAGTATGGAAGGCCAAAAACATATCGTACGATGTAACGTCACCGCCCGACGTGGCGTTACGTGGCGGAAAAAATTGTTTACGTTGTTGTACATGCAAACTCAATCGCGAGACTCGGTGCGACGGCCTTGAGGAAAATAAACGTTGAGCAAAAATTGTCTCCACGAAATTTTCCGATATTATTTTTCTAGTAAGATGAGTAAAGAAAATATACATATGAAAAACTAAGTTTTTTTTGTTTTTTGACGTCTTTTTTCTAGCACGCAGTCTCTTATATTCTGCCATTCTTTAAGTGCACAAGAAGATATTCATCGTGACTGACAGAGAACCCACGACCATCGACCAAAATCGTAATAAGTTCATATTATTATTTGTATAACCTTCAATATAATATTTAAAATAAACTATAACAACTTTCTTATATATACAGTTCGTATATATATTATTATATTAGTATATATATTTCTTATATATATATTTCGAGAATTAGCGATCAGCGGTTTGTTAAAATATTCTCAGATAATTCGATACACCAAGTATTGCATGTCGCAGCCGCTGTTGCACCATTGTAGACACCGATATCATAATTCACCACTTAGTAGGTTATTTACTCACTAACTTACTTAATATATATTTTTGGTAAAGAATATTAGTAAAAATATTATGTCTTTTATTTTTTGCATCATTGTAATGTAGTTGAAAAACTAATTTTTTTAGTTCAGCGCAGCGTTCAGGTTCACCACCAGCTTTGCAATATCTTTAAAGAAATTATAGAACAGAATGGCATCTCTACGCTCTCCTCACAGGCTGCTTCACTTATATTTTTGGGTAAAAAGAAATTGGCAACACACAGACAGCCATGCGAACCATAAACTTAAGCCGTAACCGTTCTCAACTCGGAATCGATCTTTACAAATATGGACCTTAGTAACTAGATGGTATTGTGTGTTATACCAGCTCAAAAAACAGTGCTTACACAAATAAACGAAACAATGCAAGACTGCAATTATCATTCTACTTTCTGAGTACCTCCCTGAGTACATTTACACTTTTTCAACCTCACGAATGCTACCAACATTATTGTGAACATTGTATTTAACAATTTATAACTTTTTGTAATGAAATTTTAATGACAATTGAGTAATGAATAAAGATAAAAAAAATAGTCATTTTCAGAAGTCATGGTAACATAAAAATGTAATTACAATGTAAAAAAATTATTAAATTAAGTATTTATATTCTATACATTGTCAAAGAGACGACGCAATCAATACCGTATGCGCGTGTAACTTTTAGCAAAATTATGAACCTACATAAAAAATAATATTAATTATTAGATTAATATGACAGGTGCGTATAAATAATTAAAAAAAAAAAACAAAAATATAACACGCCTGTTTACGTGTAAAAGGATACACATATTTAAAAATGACTCAACAACGTTTACGATTACAAAGTTGATTCACACCACTACAATATGCAACCCGCAAAAAAGGGATGACGTTACCGCCAGAATGATCGAATGAACGAATGAATGAATGGGTAGTAGTTTTGAGTCATTCAGTGTGTCCTCTGGTAGCATTCCTTTACGAACAGTTAGGGCTGTCCTATACTTCAATCAATGAAGGATTCCAACGCCAATTAATGTCTTTTTATTGACCTCGTTCAATTGACCAGTCGGATGTACTGTAGTGCCGCATTTTATGTCTTGATTATAGTTAAAAAAGATACCGTCTCAGATATTTTATTGTTAATAGTCTCTCGGACATTTAATGTTTAAAATTAAGAACAATCTCTTAAAGCAATTTGGATTTGAACATTTTCTTCATATTTTTTACCAAATAAGCTCATTTTCCCTTTCACTTTGAACAATTATAACTTTATAGAAAATACGTTCGTATAGTTTTAAAATTTTAATATATGTTAGGCTATGAATTTAATGTGTTAGGTTTTATATAAAATATAAAATTTCTGTTGTAAAATGCAGATATCTTCTATAGTATAATATAATAAAAAAAATAATTACATGTCAAGTTGAGGGACATAATTCTTTATTATTTTTAATTTTTTTTTTACATATAAGAAAATAAAATATACGTACTTCATTAATAGCTCATTAAGTTGTAAATATTTTATTTTGGAATAAAAAAAGGGTATTTTTACATTTCCAAAGTATTTAATTATGATAAATGTTGATATGTTCCAAAGAATTTATTTTGTAAAGCAAAAAATCCTACACCATTCCATATTTTTTAAAGTAACACGGAGTAAGATGAAGAGCCAAAAATTACTGTCTTGCGAGCAACAAAAACAACAAAACATGTTTATTATTTAAATATTGTTTTAAATTAAGTATGAAGGCTAATAACTATCCAGTGGCGATGCTTGTTGGTTACATTAGATTTTGAAGGCATTGACGCACATTCACTCTCGTAGGATGTACGTAGGTGATAGGTACCTACGTATTTAGGTACATATTTTTTTAAGGTGTTAAAAATATTGACATCTTTTAGCGTTAACGTTATCCGAGACATAAGATATTAACCCTAAGACTAAATTTAGAGGCTGTCGTGGCGCAGCGGGACTAGTGTGACTGTAACGTGACAGTTGTGGGTTCGACCCCACTCGAGGAAGTGAAATATTTATTTACATTTACATTTTCATTTCTTCGCTCTGGTGTCGAAGCAAAGCGCGGCGTTGAATTCTGCGACTCAACACGCAATGCCTCTAAAATTCGGTAAAAAGTGGAGAACGGAGTATCATAACACTAGGTTCCCTCTGCCTACCCTGCTGTATGCGGGATACATCGATTTATTTGTTTTACAAGCTAAGTCTATTTACAAGCTGCTTTATTTGTTTATTTTAAGATGTTAATAAAAATTATAACCTGAAAATAAATTAAGGAAATAATAAAAATGCAGTTGACGTCCAATTGTAACTGGTTTCTTCGGACCGGCTGTTTCAATATAACTTATTAAATAATATTTACTTGTGTTGATTGAATCGCTTTTGTTACACAATAGAATAAATATCAATTTGTATAAAAAAAATTACGTAATTGTATTTCCTTGAATTTTAATTACATTTTTTAACGTTCAGATTATCCGTATTTAGACGTTATATTACACAGAAACTTCTGGATCCGCTTCATGCTTGTAGTCTTCATGTTTTACTTTTTTTTTGGAACCTCACCATAAACGAAGTTATTAAAATGCTCAACGAAATAACATTAATCATTGAATGCTCAGTAATACATTAT
>JBAIZZ010000158.1:0-84084 GCA_037355905.1 Heliconius aoede | reverse complement strand
GCAGAGTGAAGCTCCTATAACCATTCGCGTATAAAGTAAATGAAAATTTATTATTGTTTATTATATAAGATAAATATCATTTACATTTAAGAAAAACGCAAATTGTAATTACAAATATCATTTCAGAGACAAGTCATAAAGTAACCTCGCCTTAATTAAATTTTACCATTCATTTCATTCTACGAAAAAAAATATTTCAAAAACTTCGTAGTGGGCGAAGTAAATGTTCAGGGACTTAAAGTGAATTTTACGAGCCCTCAATTTTTAATTTAACTTCCGTTTTACTGTTTGCGGAGGGTTTAAAAAACTCATTTTAATATTTTATATGAAGTTTCATATATAATTATTATCTTTAAGAAACAAGTTTATAAAAATATGATTTATTTTTTGATGCATATCTAACTATATTTTAACTTACGGAAAACTTACAAAAGTTTTGACAAACACGAACTAAAGCCAACAATATTATCAGATTACAATATAATATAATATAATCCTGAGGACGTGACCCAATTAATGATGACATGAATTCACCGCACATGCTGTGCTGAAAATGATATAAGTTTCCACCTTGATCCCATGCTGAGTAGACCCAGACCAGATTCTATATGTCTTACCGCAGTGATGTTCATCAGAACCGTCCGGGCAGTCAGGAGTATCATCACAGTGCCAAGATCCCGGTATGCAATGTCCGGTAGTACATACAAAATTGTGTTCGGGACATTCTCTTTGATTTGCTGCATTTTAAAGGTAATTAAAATTTCTGGGTAATTAAAATCTGAATAATATATTATATTTAGTTTTTTCTGGTCTTTGTGGTTTATGTTAATGCAAAACATCAATGAACATCGTATTCCTATACATTCTTCAATTGCAGTGCTGAACAAGCAGTGGACTTCGACAAGAAATGTGATTTAAGAGAAATAACAACTCCAACAGTATTACAACAATATATTACTTTTTATTCAAATTAAGACATAGAGGCCATCGTGGCGCAGTGGCACAAGAGTGCCGCCCCGCAAACGCGACGGTTGTAGGTTCGATTCCCACTCGAGGAAGTGAAATATTTCTTTATATTTACATTTCCATTTTTCTTCGCTCTGGTGTCGAGGCAAAATCGTTGAGTTCTGCCACTCAACACGCAATACCTCCAGAATTCGGCAGAAAGTGGGGAACGGATTTTTTAAACGTAAATTTGTTTTAAAACATTAAAATTAGTAGAAAAACCAAAAAAATACATATGCTAACGTAATTAAGAAGACTTATAACACAATAATGATGCTAAATAGTTGTTATTTCCTCCACATCCTCTAAATTAAACAGACTAAGGCGCTTAACATCATTACAACGTTAAACTAAAGTCTCTATTTGAACTAATTTATTGCTGTGTTGTCTAAAGTTAACGTTTCAACAAAATGGTTTTATTTTAATTTCACGTACGAAAAGATCAAAATTTACAAATTACGTTACGTTATATTTACAGTATAAAGATAATAACAATTATTATAAAAATATATTTCTATACAAATATAAAGAATTATTATCTATGTTGTATTTGGATATTATCCTTTGATAGCTTCACTTAACGGTGTGTCGAATGTTTCAGATTTATACTATAGTTTATTGCATAAGACTACAAAACAGTACGTGTCCACATCGAGGCACATATAAAGGGATTTTCTATTATGTCGGGTTTACAGCAGAGCTAAATGTACAAAGTTGTGGCAGCGCAGCGGTCGCTGCGACGTACTGGAATAAATCCTTTACGTTCACTCAAATATATATGTATTTGTATGTAACGTATATAACAATAACTTGTTTGATGTTGAATAATCCAGATTACAGTGTGTCAATATTAATTGACGTGCCGTCGCCGGATTAATTGGCGCTCGCGTTATTTAATAATGGAATTGCCTTGTTTTAAGTTTGTCTGTTTGTTTATTATTTAAAATAAAAAGATCACAATTAGTACTACATATAAATTAAAGTTTATTACTATGAGAACAGATATCCTCAAAAAAAATTATAATATCTAAACAGAAGAAATTGACAAATAGAAAATATTTGTCTTTCTTACAATATGAGCCCGCAAAATCGATGTAATCAAATTGAATTCTAATTCTCAATTGGCAGCCAGGAAAGAAGGTAGAGCAAGAAAGGGCAAAGATTATAATATTAATCCAGGAAACTTCTGAAGCGTAATTAAGATTTTAATCCGCGTCCGGAGCCCCGCTAAGGACAACGTGCTACCTTAAAACTTTCTCCATAAATCGTTAGATAATTATTTTTCGGAAATAATACGAAGAAGATTCTGTAGATCTTATCAGGAATACTTGGTGCGATATTTCATAAAACAAATAGGTCGAAACTATGCAAATTCTCTATTGTAATTTAAAACTGAAATGAATTCTACAAAAATAATTTCGAAATATATAAAAGTACACATATAAAACAAAAACAAGGTATTATTTGAAAGTAGAAAAGTGGCGTTCAGATTCTGCCTTTGTCATTTGCTATCCGTGTTTTCATTGTTCTCTATATGTTTCTGTACAATAGGTATAACAAACGTTATTTAACATGACAGACCCAACAGTAACAGATTTGTATATTATATAAAATATTTTTGTAAACAAAATATTCTCTGTCGGTCGTGTAATTAATTGGATACGTAAGGAAATAGAAAGTTTGTACTCAATGTATTAAAAAGTTGTAAATAAAGTTTACGTCTAAGCTTTAATTTTTAAATATTATTTTTCTTTGACATTCACTATAGAAGTCCACCTATTTGTTTCATATTACTGCGTCACACAGAGAAGAAAGTTCTGTAAATAATTTTATCATATAAAACTCACTGCAAGTGCCAGGCTCTTCATCAGATCCATCGGAGCAATCCTTTTCATTATCACACCTCCACGACATCGGCACACATCGCCCCGTCTTACATCTGAACTCCGACGAGGTACAGGTGCGACTCTCTGCGAACAAACAGATAAAATATTAAATAACTTACAAAGGTATTGTGATATTACAGCGCAGTGTTGAATATTAGCTGGTTTATCTTGAAGTGATTCGCACCCGCCGTCGACCAATTTGTAAGCAGAATGTACACCCTCGGTTATAACCGGGGTACCAACTTCGTGGCCCTTTTACAGTAATAAATTTGAGTATACCAGAGATTGCTATATCGTATGACGCGTTGTTCATACGAAACAGGCTTACCGAATCTTCCTTTTCATATCTCTCTCCCCTTCAGTAGGGTTGTTATATCGCTAAGTGCGTAAGTGCGGGAGTTTGAGTCTTTTGCACGTATTTTGTGTTATATATAAAACTACCCACTTTCAACTGAATTATACAAAGGAGGAGTAGCGGAGCTAAACGCTGCGTAAAAGTTTTTAATGAGAAATGTGTAAAATTCAAATTGTCCGTCTAACAAGATAATGTGAATACAGAAACCTTTAAATTATGACCTGAATATATTTTGCATAATATTATGAACAATATACAAAGAAATAACAGACTATGTACCCGTCTGTACTAAATATAAAAAGTATGCAAATAAGACCCCTGTACTAAGACTAAAAGAATAATATTATTATAATGTAGCAACGAATAAACCGCACTAAAATTTTCATAACTCAAGCTTGTATATTTGTGATGAAAATAAGTTTTCGGCTCGACAAGAAATTAGTAAATGGGTAAATTCTGAGCATATAGAGCCAGTTGGTGAACTTTTCATATATTCACCTTTATTTACCATAGAACGTGAGCCAGTGGGTAATAAAACTCTGCTTTTGTAACAATTATTTCATAGAAACGATTGAGATGTAATAGCCAAGTTAATACTCAAAGTACTAGTAGTGCTGTGTTCGTTCAGTTAATCCTTGTGTCAAGCCGCGCCTATTATACCCGAGTCAACCAACTCTAACACAATCGGAGTCTTATTTTTAAAGGTAATAAATATAAACAAAATCATATTCAGAATTTTTCAGAATTCAAAGAGAAGAGCAATCAACGGCCCTGTCGATTCAAATGGAGATGTCGTGGAGATATCAAGCTGAAATTAATATTAAATATTTAGGTTTACCATCTTTTGGAGCCCAGAAAAATTCAAACATTAAATAAGTAAATACCTAATATAAAAAGTTAAATTTACAAAATTTGAAATTGAAAACAGTACTAATTAATACGAGCAAAAGAGTTTTAAAGCTCATGGTGACCTTCAAAATGTGCTTTTTTCCGCCCGTTTTAAATCGTGTCGTTTTTAATACAAAGTCGGGGTTTATTGTTCAAGTCATTACATGTGAAATTCCGTAATACAGTGTGTAGTAAATGTCATTAATTATTTTCAGAGTAAATTTAACAGCTTGAATTAGGGTTGTACTTAAAAATTATTAATTGTCAGTTTACGGTGGGATCAGCGTCAAAATATATAAAAATATTGAAGTAGAATCCCTATATCGATCCATGTTATACTTTAAAGGCGTGTTTTAAATATGCATAAGTAGGTATAATATCTATATGTCTATCGAAATTATCGTAATTTTCTTAGATATTATAAAATAATTTTTAATATTTTTAAATTTTATGTAAATTCGGGTACACTGTGAAATACCACAGCGCACAATGTTAAAGTGCGCTTCAAAGCTGCCAGTTACGTACGTAACGAATGCACTCCTCGCCAACGCCTTGTGAGGACGGTCCGGTAATACAATTTCTCGACACTTCAGCTACCATCTCGGGGACAATTTCATCTAGCATTTACATTCCAGTTTCGACGTTGCACAGAATATCACCGAAATAAGACAGAGCGAACTAATTGGTATGGAGAATAACATCGGACCCATTACTTTCTTATTCATTACCTACAATAGGATACAAAATGGAAAAAAATAAAATTGGTAGCACAAAGAGAAAAATCGAAACTCATTCTGGATTCAGGCGTGCATAGTTCGTTACGGAGTTCCTTTGAAATAAAAAGGTTAAAATCTGTTCAAGCACCCTGAGCTTTGCCGCTAACTTCTTTGAAGTTGATTAAAATACAAGCGCATACGACGGAGCCAAATTGTTACATGGATCTGAACAATCTTCCAATAGTTGCGTTGAGAGACTCTGTGTGCCCACTCTAGAGTGCTCTTTTGCCCACCCCAGAAATTTATGTTTTTGAAAATTCGCTCCGAAAACTAAAAAAAAAACAACGTTAACAATATCTGTTCAAAGGTAAAATTCAAGAAATGAAAATATATCTAGATACGCTAATGCTACTCGGGAAAAATATAATAATAACGCAGGTATTTGCCGTTAGATAAGATAGTTCGCTATTGAATTTCACTATACGGTATATAATGACACAAAATTTTTTTGCACCTCTGTATACTATGTATATTCTTATGTCTAACAATAATATTAGATTTTATTTGAAAAAATAAACTTCAAATATACACGTTACGTGATATATTAGGGAGTAGTAGTGTTTCATTTATGCAGAGTATTTCGTACGGCTGTTACTTGAAGGTTATGAGATTATAGGATATTGTCATTCAAAATAATTTCTTTTACGTGTTTCGTGTTTTTAAGAAGCACGTACGCACGTACGCTATCAGAATAGTATGTGTCTTTTTACCTTCACGCTGTATCCTGCACACAGCAGGGTAGGCAGAGGGAACCAACTCTTTAAACACCCCGATCCGATTAAGACTTCTATTCCCACTTTAAGAAATAAAACCTTTTAATAATTTAACTTCTTCACGCTGGTGTCGTAGTAAAAGCGCGGCGTTGAGTTTCATCAAATGAAATGCCTCCAAAATTGAGCAGAAAGTGCGGAGCAGTGTCTACACGTCATTGAATAAATATATTTTATGTACAATTGCACATATAAACACAAATTCAAATACAAAATTAACTAAATTATATCAATCATAAATCAGAAGTTATTACTTAAAGCTAAAATAATTAATTAATACGTCGATGGAAACTAAATTGGTACCAGGTACTAACCCAGTAGAAAATAACATTAAAAGCTAGCTCGAACCGAGCGTCGAAGCCTGGAGCAATTTAGCGGTGGCAATTTTTGTTGTCATTTTATGTCAAAGTGATTTCATCCAGCGAAAATACTTCTAAAGATCAAAACAGTAGCTGAGAAACGCGATCTTGTCAATCCATTGAAACAAAACTAACTCTGGAAATCTATATTTATTCTACAGTATGAACAAAGAAATAACTTTTTCTTATTTTCTTCTCACCTTTTATATTATTGTTATCGGACTTAGTAATTTCTTTCATACTTAATTATTTAGAACTTTTATATAATTTCATTTACTAAAGTTTTCTTTTTAATTCTTAGATAGTATTCTATAAATATGTTTTTTTATATAATGTTGTAACTGAAACTGGTCAGAAGTTACATCAAAAATTGATCTTTGAGTTCAGGCAGGAAGTAGAGAACGGAGAAATTCGATTTAATTTCACCAGGTTTTCATGAGTTTTTTGGTGAGTGTGTTAACATTAAGTTCCCTCTGCCTTACCTGCTATATACGGGATAGAGCTACAATTTCTCAAATTGTTTTCTATAATATAATATTTTATTCGCATGCGCACAATGTTCAATACATAAATATATAACATATATTAGTATAAAATGTGAAGACATTAAATAAGTAACGTCTAATCTCTGCTTCACTCGATTAGTGATTCAGCGGACGTCAGCTCTAACAAACTGCGTCCCTGCATTGCGAACAGAGGTATTTACCATTCCAATAATGTGACCCTACGTATATATAACCCAGAGCTTAATTAACCGTACACTATCTCTAATCTCCTTGTTCTATTGGTATGGCTTAAATGGGTAACTGAGTAAAGCTCACCTATTTGACGTGACCGGGAGACCCTTTGTTTGATTCTAAATATGATCTGTTCTAATTTAGGTTTTTTGTTATAAGGGTACGTAGAAATATATCATTTTTGTTATATTTTCTATGAGTGAAATCAAGCTTATAACCAAGCTAACAATAAATTAATTCTAGACGTGTGATCTAATAAACATTATAAGATAGAAATTTTAAACACATATCTATGGATTAAACTAATTAGTGTTTTAAGCTTCTTTATCCTGCTCTCACCAGGGTAGGCAGAGTGAAACTGGGAATCTAGTGTCAAGACAGTCCGTACCCATTAAAACACTTCCCTATCGTTCCCAACTTTCCACTTAAATCCGTAGGCAGTATTGAGAAGAAACTAAATGACACTACCTGTATATAGTAAGTATATATATATATATATACTTCAGCTGTCTATGCAAAAGTTTAACATCATCTATTACAGTACTGCACGGCACTGGTAGCCGGGCACCCGTAAGTTATTTCAGAAACAATTAAAACTAGAATTATAAGTTTGTCGGATGTCCTCGCGTATCCGCGGTGCAGTGTCAGTGTGCTACAAACGCATCCGCTTGCGATTTGTTTTGCCCTGAATGCTACGTCACATTTGCTTGACATGGACTACTAGACAGTGTATTATAAATATTAAGATATTTTTCTTTCCTAGTCAGTCGTGCCGATTATAAACGCGATGGGTTGCGGGTTCAATTCCCACTCGAGAAAATGAAAAATTTAATATTTTCATTTCTCCAAGCAAAGCGCGGCGATGAGCAGTACCGAAACTCAACACGTTCCAATGTCTTCAGAATTCGGCGGAAAATGGAGAACAGAGTGTCTTAACACTAGGTGCCCTCTGACTATCCCGCTGTGCGCGGGATACAGCATGAAGCAAAGATATATTCGTTTATTGTTCCCAATATTCCTTAAGAAAACAGAAATGCCTATTCTCACATAAAATTATTCTACCTCGGTAAAGGATAACAGGAAGTTACGTAAGTTAGAAAACAGGAAGAACAGTTATTAGCAGCACTGCGCCTTCCCAGTCGGTGGTAGCTTTGCAACGGCTTGTAATTCCACTGAATAAGACATTCAATTTTAAGTATTTTTTTGACAACTTAAAATAAATATATATGAATTCGCAATATTCTACTCGATTTTTAACATAAAATAGCAGAAAGAAAAAGAAAAATATGACGCTTAACTTCGACTTCGAACTGAAATGAAAACAAAAACGACATAAAAAATATTATAAGCGATAAGACTATTTCAATTTACTTCAAACGAAAGCTCTTTGGTTTATATGTACATATAGGTAAAGCTTAAGTCAATATTTTATAAAATGTTAATACAAACTTCATCGTGGCTCAGTAATGTTTAGTACGCAATGGTTCTAAGGTCAATTCCCAGTAGGTAAAGGTGATATTTCAATATAAAATATGTTAGTTTTTCGGCATGTTAAGATAATTTAAGTTACGTTCCGTAACCTAACATTTAAGCATCACGGTGTATCTTCGATGTGCGAACCACAAGGCTTTCTCGGGTTTCCACCAGAATTTGTGATATTGTAAGTTGAGTGGCAGAAATCAACGCTGCACCTATCCTATAGTATCCCTAGTGGGGTAGGCAGAAGGAACTACGGGAAGTCCTCATGTTTTTCACGTGAATCGTATATTTCGTAATCGTATCTCATATCGTATCTTATAATCTGCATAGTATCCTCCACTGACACTATGCAGTTGAAGATCATATTTAATTAACATGGCCTAAAACTTTAAAAACAAATAACCATTGTTAACCTCGGTGCTATCTACTGCATCACACGATAGGAAAGATACGCGCAAGCAAAAAAAACGAAATTGGGGATTAAATTTAAACTGATCCGAATTTAACAAACGTTAGAAGAAAATCAAAAACTTTTGGACGTAAAAGAAAAATTTTATTACTGTACTTGCGAAAGTTAAACAAGAACACTTTTTTGCCTGCAAGTTGAAGTTTAACAAGCGACGACGCGTTCCGCAGTTGTTCTTAAAGCAAAACTTAACACATGTCACTCTTGACAAATATAATACATATAAAATATATGGTTTTTACTTTAGTTAATAGTAGGTAGGTAGAGGCAAGTTGTGGTGCAGGGCGAGTGTCTTTAAAGACCTTTCCCTTTTTTAAAGTTCGTTTAATCCTCTCTCATTTATTCGTTACATAATATCGATTGAACTTAATTCGTAACTATAAATATTAGCTAACAATTCGGTTTAGCTTCAGTTTGTTTAACATTCTAGTCGTTGATTATACGGCACAGCTGACACAAACGTCGTTTCAATCAATATCATCACATAACACTTGATTGAAACATTGATATTTTGTATAAAATTTCGATTTCGAATGTGTGACTTTTGGGTTAACGTTCTCTAATGAGTAATCTGTAATGACTAGTAATATAATAATGTGAAAGAGTTTGGTTGATTGTTTGTGTAAACGCTAAGATAGCTGTAACGTTAGGGTCCGATTTGTTTAGTATGAAAGATACATTCTTCAGAAGTGCTAAAGTCATATAACATAATGGAAATAACGCAATTATAACGATAATAAGGAACGGATTGGTTTAAAACTGCTTTAAGCGCGTGCGCTGCACACATAGTTAATTATGTCAGTATGTTGTACGTTTCAAATGTAAAATTAAAATAATTCAACGCTCTGTTTACGGCCGCAAGTCTAGGCTTAAGCCTCGCGGGAGCGCCTTTGCCGCCGATGATGTCCCATTATACAGCCACGTAGTGTTCATGATTGAATGTATTAATCTTTTGGCAAATGCAGCATAATGGAACTATTATAGGTGGTATGCGGGCGGATTTTCTAAATTAAGATGATTAATGACAGCGTATTATTATTTTAGCTTTACGAGGTATCCCGAGTACACCAGGATAGGCACAGGGAATCTATTGTTAGATATTAGCCTCCTCACTTTTCGCTAAATTGTCAGAAATGACAATAATTCATTCTCTCGAGTGGGAATCGAACCAACATATAATTTACGCATTTACAGTTAATATCAAATAACTTACCTGATGTAGAAAAATCGTAGATCCTAGTGTATGTGTCGTAGTCATCGTCGTAGATGGAAGTCTTGACGTTTGTTAGAAGAGTGAACGCAGTTAACCAGAACACCCACCACATGGTCATATTGAGTTATTTAAAAAAAAAATAACACTTAAATTTCTTATACTTTTTGTGCCATTAGCCGTTTACCGTTGCAGCTGAAAAAAGCTCACCAAATAAGTAAAATATCAATTTATTTAAATACTCTTTTTAAATGGTTGCTTTGCTAAATATTGTAAAACGATATATTAGTCATGGTTTAATGTATTAACTATTCATTGCGATAAACAATGTTTTATTAAAATTCTAGAAACATAACGGAAATGGATTTACCGGATGTAAGGTAGTTTGTGTAAACAGTTCAATTGCTAACCGGGAAATCCCCAATTGAAATCTATTGAAATGGGATAAGCTCTATTTATTCTTTACATATTTCAATTGTTTGTGAATAATATGTCATTTACATAAATGGATAATGTATAAACTGGATCAACGATAGTATACGCCTATCTATGTATGAATAAAAGTAAATTTATTAAAACTTCATAATTTAATAACAATCATTAATATGTTGATATATTTTAAAAACAGATTAAAATTCTGCAAATAGCCATACATTAAACATTTTTCCACAACTATCGGAAATTAATTAATCTGGCCGTAGAGCTTCACGCCCAAATTATGAGGCGCGTATTTAATTATACTATTTTGTTTTGAACGATATTTTAAAATAAATGAAATCAGAATTTTTTCGTCACGGAGGCACACAGCAAGATAGGCAAAAGGAATCTAGTATTAAAAAACTTTGTTCCGAATTTTCCGTCAAATTCTGGAGAACACTGCATGTTAAGCGGCGGAATTCAACACCGAGCACTCGACACTAGATCAAAATAAAATGGAAATATAAAATATTTCATCTCCTCGAATGGAATCGAACCCAAAACTTGCCGCGTTTACAGTCACACATTTGAGTCTATGCGCCACGACTGGCCTCAATGGATTTAAGAAGAATACAGAAACTTATTAAGAAGCCTGTAAAACGCAATAAAAGTTGTAACAAAATGATGAACAAAGAATAAGAAAGGCACATTTAGCGAAATTCGAATTATTTTCCTGCTCACGCCGACTGTATTCTAATTTTGAGTTAAACGGTATTGAATGGAAAGTTTTCGAGAGTTAAGCTGAAAAACTTGTTTCACGAAGTAGGTCTTTCCTTGGGCATCAAATGAGCGAAGTTTTCCATCAAGAATGATGGTATGGACAAGATTGCTGAATTTTTATATAAATAAAATTATTTTTTATACAAATAAAATGAATACGGCGTTGAGTTCTACCACTCAACACGAAATGCCTCCAGAATTCGGCAGAAAGTAGGGAAGGGAGTGTCTTAACACCGAAGTTCCTTCTGCCTACCCTGACGTGTGCGGGATACAGCGTGAAGCTAAAAAAAATTAATTTGATTAAAATTTTTTCAAATCAATTGATGCTGTGTTTTTAGATTTCTTCATGTCAATTTCGAAATAGAAAAGTGATGAGATAATTTGTTCATCGTGGAATTTTTATTATAAATATATAAACTTTATGAAACCACGTTTTTATGGTACAAGCGATAAAATAAATAGGTATATTTATATATTACTCATTAACGACCCGCCCTAGTTCGTTTGATTACATGTCGATTTTTCATACAACGTTCGCTATTTAGAATTAATAGAATTATAATTAATTACCGTTTTAAGGTTTAAAAAAAACCATCCTATCAATCAGTTTAGCTAATTTCAAAACATTGACTTGAATGTCAAAAGAAAATGACTTGAATGAAATTGAATGCCAAAGTTATCAAATAAAATCGTATTTCCATATACACCTGGTAACGAGAACGAACGGCTTATTTCAAAATATTAATAATAATTTTCCCCTATTCTACATCGTAAGCCCAGCACCGATTTAATTAATGACCTCCGTCAAATTCACACCCATCACTCTTCGGCCACGCCCAATTCGCTGTAAATTTCCGAATGAACGGAACCAAGACGGGACTTGAAACCGCGATATCTTGAGATAATTCGGTGAAGCGTGCCGAATGAATATCGTCTAATTTTAAATTTGAATGAAAATGAAATGGTTGGAAAATTGCAGGCTCACGTTACCCGTATTTCTTTTGAATGGTATCTTCGTAGTATACTTATAAAAAGGACAGATTATGGATTAAGGCATTACTCAAAGTACTTGGTTAAAATAAGGAGAACGTAATGCTGTTATATTTATATTATATAGATACTATCTAATATAATGTAATTTTACATTTTAGTGGTTAATTACACTAACACAGTTCATAGAGATATAAGTTATCATGTAAATTTTGCATTTTAATAGTAAAAATCTTTATTTGACGACAGCAGTTTTAAACATGAACGGTATAAAACAAATATCACAATGACGCGGGCACAGGTCAGCGCGTCGCATATAATTCAACTGTTCGAGATATGTAAATAAACACATTTGAAGTCGATATTAATGAGATCGGGGTCTTTGCCGCTTTATTCCTTATAAGATTGCGACGGTTCTCTACATTCGACCCAAATAATTAAACATATGCGCTCCACATGAATGTACGTCCTTCTGGTTTGTAATACTTTAATTATATTGATCGTAAAAGGTTTGTTCATTATTTTAAAGTGATTTTTGATTTCTTTATTATTTTAAAGTTTAAAATGTTTGTCGTACAAAAATCTAAATATATCTACAGACCAAGAGACAAAAAAATGTACTGTTCAACAAATATTAACTCACAGGAAACTAAATCGTCACAACGATACCATCTCGACTGGAAGACCGAAACAGAACCGTCTGTGCGATTGCACGCTGGTAATTCCAAATTACGAGACGACCAGTGTTTTGTAAAGTGCTCTCCGTCTACTTTTGAACAATGAGATAGTATTCCCGTGATTATTGCGGTTTTAGCTGGTGGAGCTTTCGAATGAAAAATTTTATCAACGGATTGCCACGATTTACGAACGTTTTGCGCGAGCTGCTCTTCTGGAAGTGTGATCTCTGATGCTCTATATATTTAGATTTAGTTTAGATATCACTTCTATTACGTTTTATTATTTTAAGCTATATGTATCACTTTTCCAAGACGCTTATTACAGTTTTCTGTTCGATATAAATTGCACTGTTGCAATCTGACTTCATATACGTAAGCTTAAGTAAAAAGTGGCAAAATATATATTGTCGATAAGTGTATTAAAGTAACAACATTCCCAAAGAGACATGGGCGCGCACTGTGACACACATACTTTTAAGCATTTTTCTAATCTTTGCTCATTGCTGTAATGTAAAATATGTAGATCTATCAAGAAAATTTTAAAACATGTTAGCCGAATCAGGATGTTTTTTTTTTTGCTTCTTAACTCAAACTCTACAGTATTTTTTTTTTATAAAAGCTAGAAATTCTGCTGGAATTTAGATAAATATTTATCATATTACTATGTTATAAAATTACATCATACTACTTTTAAAAATATACTTCACTAAAAGCTTAACATTTTTCATCAAAGTTTTTAATCAAATTTAATTTAGTCAACGTAGAAAAAAAAGCTTCATTATAAACTTCAATATCGCAAAAATTTTACACAAGAATTAGAAACTACGGACTTAAAGAAATCTTGCTTCGCCATGTTCACGGCATGTCTAATAAGAATAATCTAAGTAGATCAAGCCTTACCTGCCTCAACATTTACGGAACGACTGACATGTTTTACCATTTTAGTAGGAAAAGTAATCATAATTATAAAAAAAAAAATATTTGAAATTATTTTGGAAAATTATGTACAGATTTTATTGATTTTCTAATATATGTATATAATTATAACAATAGAGAAGTACATATGTATCAATAATCCATAGATTGACATTTAATTAGCAAACGCCCGCACAAAGGATAATCCTCTATCAGCGACTGAAGGAATTGTCTAACGCGTGAAAAATAGACGTTCGATTAGAAGCTTGATGTTGAAAAATTATCACAAGATGACGTTTTATAAATAGAGACTATCGATTGAAGCTTTGAGCTTGAGACGCTAACCAATTCAGTTTATATCGTATTTTATTCGGGTGTATGGGATATGGAATGAATTTGTGGAATGGCCAAATGTTATTTCAACGAGAATATGATAACATATGATAATGATAAAAAAAATTAGACATGAGACAAATCTCGGAGAATTTTACTGATGTTTACATAAATATCTTTAGTAATATCAAAATGTTTATTTTATGTAATAGAATATTTGTATGGATTCCTTATAGTTTAATTGTATGCAATGATTTGTATGATTGAACACAGAAATGAAACGAAATGAACATAGTTAACAAAACAACCACAATATCACTGTTTAGCCACAACGAACCTTGCAACGAAAGTCGAGAACGCGCAGTAACTTAGTAAATAGAGAACGCGAGCTGCGTAAATAAATCAGCGAGCAGGGACACCGGACGGGCGCGTTCGGACGCGTCGATAGCCGGGACGCGAATGCGGGGGCGATCCACCACTAGCACCCAGTTTCCCTTCATCATCCCCGCTCTCCTCCTTCAGCCCCCCGCTTCCTACCCCCGCCTCGTCTGATAACCTGCTTCTTCGGAAGTCACTAAACTCCGCCATGAATGTCACCCAGACACCAACAACTGACTTGCGAAAGAAAATGCGTTTTTTATTGTTTTTTGATAAAGGATCAACTCCGTTTTGTGAGAAAATCGATGCTTTATAGTATAGTTATTAGACGTTACAAAGTCGGCGCGCGTATGGCGGTAACATAAGTACCCTGGGGACCCTGCTAGAGCTTGGTAGCGTTTTATAAGGTTCCACCTTATTACCTGAAGTATCAAAATATTGTTGATTTTGCTATTTTAGCAGATTGATATTTCTTTGTTTATTTGAAAATTTTCAATCTGGTTGAAATGTGTTTTTCCTTCTTGTATAATTAAGTAGTTCTATCATTGCCAATCACGAGGCCGACGCCACCGACCGATGTCACAGTTGAACTATTTACTAATCTCATACGTGAAATATAATTTACGATAAATATTATATTTTATTCAAACATTTGGCCTTATGTCTTTCATATTACATATGAAATAAAAATATGGACTTTTAATGTATTTTGCAGGATGAACAAGGAAAACCCATTGACACATTCTAAAATTGTACAACAATAGCGATGTAAAATCATTGTTTTTAGTTTCTAGCTATCGGAAGGTAACGGCCTAGTTATTTTTATGAATACAAAAAAAATTATTTGTAATATAAACATTATACGATTGTGAACTTTGAACCCGATATTATGTAGTAGGTAAAATGAAGTTCTGAAATGATAGCGGCCAACGAATCTAGGGCATTGAAGGTTATTCAATTAGGTAGTGTCTAATTTTACCCAACGTCGGTGGTGGGTTTGATTCCCGTTCTACCAGAAGCAAATAGCTTTTAAATATTACACTAGCCTTTCTGTGCTCATAAAGGGTAAAAAAAATGAAGTCTCTATAATTCATTGTAAAAGTTTCAATAATTCCAAACAGTATAGATAGTTATGTAATACGTTTTATAGACAGACACGAGTTTGTATGTAATAATATTAATGTTTATCTCGTTATGTAAGGCGACCACGGACATGAGTATAATCGTTTACACACGCTTAGGTGGCTAATTAGCTTAATCTAATTGACATTATTTGTTGAATTTATTATAGATTAAATAAGTATTAACACATAAAGAGCGTTATCTTTAAAGTATTTCTGCATTTCTCTCTAATGTCTGTGGCTATTATGAAATCCCGCACACATCAGAGTAGGCAGAGTGAACCGCGTGTTAAGACACTCCGTAACCCCACTTTCCGCCAAATGTTTGAAGGCATTACGTGTTGAGTGGCGGAACGCTGAGCTTTTTAATTAACGCTAAACCTAGATATAGAAAAATAGAAATTCATTCCCTCGCGCGAGGGCATCGAATTCATAACTGTCGCGTTACATTCACACATTTGTGCCTCTACGCCACGACGGCCTCATTAATTACGATGGCCGTATATTTCTCATTCGGTTCAATAATGCTCAAAGTATATTTAAATAACGTTGTTTAGACTGTTATAAAATTAAATAATTCACATTATTATATAGACTAGGATAGCTTTGTGAACCTAATTAAAGAATTATAAGTAAAGAGAGAGACCTTCAAACAAAGTCAGCGTAGGCTGGAAGACGACCTCAATAAAATGTAGGAACATTTTACTAGCAATTAGAAGTTGCTTGACTAAATATAATGATGCTTGAGATGACCATTGCCTTTTTCTATTAACCAATGTTTTATAAGTTGTAAAAACTTAAATAATTTCTATTTTTTAATATGTAAACTAACGCACGATTCAAACATATGTTTGGTTTTTAATTAGTTATCAAAAGAATAAAATAAATAAGTATGGACATTTAATATGGAGAGGCGCAGAGGCAAAATTCCCACTCGAAAAAATTAAATACTTATTTAAATTTATTATTTTCTGTCTTTGATCTGGTGTTAAGGTGTGTTACGCCACTCAACATGCAATGTATGTAGAATTAGGCAGAAAATGGAGAACGGAGTGTCTTGACAGTAGGTTAGTTATTTATAATTAAGATATACCTATAAGGATGTAACAACAATGTTTATTGCATCAGATTGTAGCACTGTCAGGTAAAATAGGTACCTAAATATATATCGCAGCAGGAAAGCTTGATACCTAAAGCTTCTTATTAGCTCTGGTGGAATTACATCAGACAGTCAATTACAATTTTGTTGCGAGTACCGTAAATTACATAGTAATTATATTATGATTTGTGCTGTAAACTGTTGGTAAATATTTCCTATAAGAAAGAAATTACATTACCGTTACACCAGAGTTATTTAGTATTTATGTATAATGTATCTAAAGCAATTGCATATAATCAAAGCTGCTACATATTGACATATTTATTAAATAAAGGTATATATACAATATATTATTGAGGACAATCGTGGTGTAGGGAAACAAACGTGCGAGTGTAAAGGTTGTGGATTCGATTCCCATTCGAGAATAGAAAGAATCTTATTGGGAACAGTATCTCAGCGTGAATAAAGTAAAATAAAGGAAAAAGTCTGTCCGTATGTCGATATACACTTGAGATGGTTTAAAATAGTTCAGAAATTTAATTAATTATTTAAAATTAACAGCAAACATGTCTTTATCTTAACTAATTATTAATAGAGCCGTCATACTGAGTAAACATGTCGAAATGGTTGAAACTGTTCATTAAAATGAAATAAGGATACCAACCAATAAATAAATAACCAAACCTGTCAATTTAAGAGGATTTATTGTGTAAATGAAATATAAATCTTTTAGTAACAATTAATAATAATATCAGCTTCACGCTGTATCCCGCACACAGCAACTCTGCTGTGAGGCTAGTGTTAAGACACTCCGTTCTCCTCTTTCCGCCGAATTCTAGGAGAATTGTGTGTTGAGTGGCGGAACTTAACGCCGCGCTTTGCCTCGACACCGAAGAAATGAAAATATACATTTAAAATAAATATTTCATTAAAAATATATCAGAATATATGTCTAGTAATAAAATATAAGGAAAAAAATATAATATTAATATAATATAATATTAATATTCTTTTTTTTTATAACGTTAAGTTCCGCCAACGCACACTGCCTCCACAATTAAAAAAACTCGGACAGTGGGGAACGGTAACGCAACGGGAACGGAGTGACTTAATACTAAGTTCTAAGTTCTCCTTGTATAGTTTCAATTTGGGTTAGTTAATATACACATATTCCAAGACACATTAGGTATAATTTGACTACTAGGAATCATTTATTTTTTAATCTATATACCTGGTATAACAAAAGACAACAAAAATACATATAGTCTATACAAATTTTAAAATTTTTGGTAAAAAAATAAATCAGTAAACAAATCTCTTGATTTCAACCAGGGTTAATGTTCGAGAGCAATGTAACGAGACGTCTGGAGAGCGAATATTTGAAAGAAAAATAAACCTATGACGGCGAAAAATAAATAGCAATGGAAACTATTTTACGAAAGAATTTCATCGTAGATATCTTAATTTGATTCTCAATTAATTAAAAAATAATATATATTTATATGTCTTACTAAATAATATATCTGTGCTGCTATATTACTTTTAAATGCTATAGACAAGTATGGCGTTTAAGATAAGAAATATAATAAATGAATGAATTGACAGAAAGATTATTGCATTTGCAGCTTTAAATAGCATAAGCTTTTACAACTATAAATCCGAACTTACCTCTATAAATATAATACGTTTGAATGAACAAAATGTCTGGGGACATTAACTGTTTCCATAATAAACTGGTATCTTATCGGAACCGACGGTAAATTACATCAGGTGCATAATTGCTCGAAACTGGAATCAACGAACGCGCGAACCAAGCCTGCATTTCGGTTACGTAAAATAAATAAGGAAGGTATTTCCATTTTTTATACATCTCCCGAATTTTAAGCGGTCGGTCAATCACTCCTTGCCTTGTAGCGGTAAACACAGCCATCAAAAAAAAATGTTAAATATAATGAATTGGTCACAGATAAAATAAAAAGAAACGAGTTTAATTAACGTGAAAATACGGGAGAACTAAAAGGCTGTAACGGTGATTACTCCCAAAAGGCACGTTAATTGTGTTGATGGAACAGATCGAAACGCAACTTACCACAATTAATATTGATATATATATAGTAATCCTTCGTCTTTCCCCATTCTTCCTTTGTAATGGTGAAAGTAAATTGTGTATTTCAGTGACGTGACGGTGCTTGTATTTGTATATAACAAACGCTACACTGGAGTATTAGGAGTCGATGTCAACCGCATACGCGTAACGTCACTCCGTGCGATGAGGCACGTCAACGTGACACTTGACTGACTCTCTCGTTAATTTGTTATGGAGATTTAGGATTAAGAGCGACACAAGCAAATATTATCATTTCAATCGAAATTTCGAAGCGTTTGAACTGTGGAAACTATTTCGTACTATATTACTATTGTTCATTTGAGCTTCGGTAATGGGTGTTATGTTATCAAATGCTTTTAATCTATCTAAATTACAAATAATTTCCATGGTTTTAGTTTCCACCTTTTTTTTTTATTTTCTTATTTTCATTTTATCGTACAATACCAATCAAATACTTTTTAAAAGTAATTTGCATAATATGTTGCAAATATAGCGAATCAATTAAATGAAGTGTTTAAAAAGAATAAAATATATCTATTTTGAGGTTATAAGTTTAGAAAATACCTGCCACATACATCATGTACGACGTTGATGGATAACACTATATTAAATAAATTTAACAGAAGAAGCTTTTACGGTAAAATTTTCAACTTTTAAAGAAATTATATGTATATTGTTTATAGTAATATTTTTCATTTAATAATATTACGATATAAAAAAAACTCAAATAACTATCTAAAGGTAGATCTGTAACGACGTAGGTAAACGCGTTTATCTAATAACAGAGCTCAATGGCTGGAATAAAGAAGATGTCGTTTGAAGAAAGTTATTTTAAAGTGTGAATGCGACGGTTCCAACAGATTTGCTCGCTCGTCGAGACTGGGAACTATTAAGGCGATGGCGACGCCCTTGTAGATTAACGGATCGACTTTCACTTCGGAGAAAAATACTATGAGTCTAAAGAGTTTCTTATGCAGGAAATTGTGTTTTCAGCGATGTTGGAAATTTCTGATTTGGGTTATACTTTTATATATCTTCCAAGGTGCAACAAATATTGAAATATATTATATGTATTAATATTTCTATTATCTAGCGCGTATTACATTTTTATTAAGTTTATCTCTATTATTTTACGTGATGATTTTTAATAGATTGAAATTTGCTCAATCTAATAAAAATGATAACATATTAAGCTTTATTTGCTGAAAACGTTACAAATATTTGTATAGTTTACGTTCTCGACACATATGGAGCATATATGGAGTATTTTTTTATTTTCGTGCACATCAGGTATACATTGTGGTATTATTATTCACGGATATTACGCATCGAAAGGGAGTACTCAACGCCACGTTGTTTATACAAGTTTGAGGGTGAAAAAATATTTATGTTCACTTTATATGAAATGGAATTTAATTCCACGAGAAACTTATATTATAGCATAGAGTGAATATTATAACATAAGAAAGATATAAACATTTGGTTTTAACTTAACTTAAGTTTAATATCAAGCTTAGCTATTGTGGCGCAGTGGGACAGCCTGTATAAACGGTTCAAAGCGTTATAATAATTCATCGGTCGGCAAGTGAAGAACGAACATCTAGATATAAAGTTACCTCTGATTACTCTGCTATAAGCGAGATAAATCGACAAAGCGAAAAAAAAGCTATCAAATTTAAAAGTTCTAAATAATAAATCCCAATTAAGCCTAAATTGAAATTGTATATTCTAATTGCTATACAAAACAAAGGATCAAAATGCACAAAATTGAATTCTATGCGTAAATCCGTTTAGTGTTGCATTTACGAAGTTTGACTTAATGCTAGCTCAGTCGTTTCATACAGCTGCGTTTGATGCGGGTAACTATAAATGGTGTTGAATCCTAACTTTGTCTGGCGAATAGCGAATTTTCTATAAAATTTAACTGTCACGGACAGTGTTAAATGGACGCTACCCCTTTACACTATAAGGTCACTCGGGACGAAAATGTAGTTATTTCCGAATCGATATCTATTTGATTGGATATTTTATTGGTAGCGTGAAGCTTTAGGATACAAGTATGTTTTACTTTTTAGGTGATTTTGCCTTTTATTTTTGAAGTAAAATTTTTATAGCTGCACGATGTATTCTGCATATAGATAGGTAAGCAGTGGGAACCTAGTGTTAAGACACTCCTTTCCCTACATCGTCCCGTTTAAATTAACACACTTGTGCCAGTAAAATAATATTACCTAGTTATTAGTATATTAATCATATGATCTATTAGACGCTGTAGTTGTAGATATAAGTCTTGCTCGATATAAAAATTTATAATTAACCAGACTGAACACGCAAAACGGCAGGCGAGCCGTTATATTTCTAGTAGGTTCTATTAAAAATCCACAAGAGATATATAAAACGAGCTCTCTTTAAAACCTCGACCGAAGGCCGGATCACAGAGGGTATTCAAAACAAAGCGCGCCTATAGAAGATGAAAGGGTCATTGAGAATATAAACACAATCAAACATTAATATAAGAGCCAAGTTATGAACAGTTGATGCGTTAATTGCGACGCCGATAGTCCTCCGGATATGTGCGACCCAGTTTACATAGAGACTATGTAGGGTACGTACTGCACTCTTGTACTACTAACGAGCTGGTCACATACCAGTTCAGATCTTGCGTGGGGATATCGCGTTTATAATGTGAGTTTGTTGTGAATGAATGGGTGAGGAGAAAGGTTTGGTATGGAGGTATTAGGTTCGATTTTGTATTGGCCTATAGATAGGTGAATATGTACATATTTATATTGATACTAGGATATAATTAACTTCTATACGTATCCTGTACATAACAAGGCGGAGGGAGCCTGGTGTTATAACATTCTGTTCCCTTTAAGAGACTTTCGTTATTCACTTTTCGCCGTCGACTTCTGAGGTAAGCAAAGAGAAGAAATCTAATTATTTAAAATTTTACTACGAGTGGGAATCAAACCAACAACCTATACAACTATAGCACGTTTACAGTTGTACTCTTGTGCACTGGCGCCACGACTGACCTCAAAGCGTAATACGTAATAAAAAGTAATTCCTCGAGTTTTCTTTTAGTTGGACACATAACATTTTAAAAAGTTTCTTGACATAAACCATAACTAGATCGGTTACAGACGTTACTTTAAAATCAGTGAAAACTAAAAATAAATAAATAATATTTCCTTGTTTTGCTTATAAAAATGTAATAGATTTAATATTTCGTTACATTCTTAGTATTTTCTTCATTCAAGTAAGATGAAGTCTTCGTGGCGCAACCACTGGATACTCGATGGATGTGGGTTCGATTGCCACTAGGGGGGAATGAAATATTTGACATATTAATTTACTTGCCACACAACCTCTCTTACGCAATTCCTCTAAAATTCGGCGAAATGCCTACAACGGAAGTTATTTCACTCTGCCTGCCCTGCGAGGTGAAGGACAATTTCTCTAGCATATATCTATAGTATCACTTTTGTCAACGTGATATGGCCTCGTAAGTTGATACACGTGAAAAAATTTATTGGAAAACTTTTATATAGAGCTCTTTTACTTACTCGAGCCCTGAGAGATGTTCATAATTCATGGGAATGAAAAATAAGTTTGAATTGCTTGTTACATAGAAGCATCCATATGCAATTAAATTATTTCATTTGAATTTGCAAAAGAGAAATATAAATTTATATTTACATGACAACTCGTGTTCTTTTCGATGTACATTATTTTTCCCGGAAATTTAAGTGAATTTGGCTTAACTCTCTGTCCTAATTAATGAGGGTAGAGTTACGATTGCTTTATTTATTGTTAATCTAGAATAATTTATGTAGAAGAAACTGGGAATGATGTAAGCTTAATCTTAAGTGAAGATGACAACTTTGATTAACTTACAGAATGTTCTATGATTTTTATTCAGTTATTAAAGAATCACCGCACACTACTTACATTTTACATACATACAACACTACTTTCTTGATCAAACTGAAATGATGTTATTTCTATACAAAAAAAAACAATAATTCCACAATAAATATTTACAAAAATGAATGAACTATTACAGAGTTAGAAAATAGCGACGCCACCGCATAAGATATATTTGTAAATATTAAAGTAATGACCGAATTTCCTGCGTCCGATAACGTTATCTCGCGTGCCATAGTTCACGCGACGGCCGCACTATTTCCGACGGATACGCAAAGACAGCTACGAACTTAGAACGTACATATCTAATGTCATCGTGACAAAATGTATGTCAAAAGTTTGTTTCACCTTGTGATATGAATGAATATTATAATTTATATATAGTGTATAGTGTTTTTTATTTTAACCCAATGTTGGTATAAATGTCACAGTAACCTATTCAATCGCTCGAATTCATTTTTATGTGTCAATATATATATATATAGTGTTAATTCTATTATATAATGATGTTTACACATTGATTAACTGAAATTTCTTAACGAAAAATCAATAAATTATTATAGTCTTAGAAATAACTAACTTTCCTTAGAAATAACTAAATCTTAAATAAATATTAAAAAAAAAATCATATGATTCATAAATTCTTAGTGAATTAATGATTACTGAATAACTTATTCTTTATCCGTGATATTTTCGTTATGAGACGATAGATAGTTTTTTTTTCCCTCTTCACACGATATCCCCGCTGTATCCCACATATAGCAGGGTAGAAAGACGGAACTTAGTGATAAGACACTCTATTCCCCAGTTATCCTACAGCCGATGAAAACAAAAGATAGTGCAAAACCAAATTTATAAAATATTTAACAATAACAACCATAATGGTTACTCTAATCTCTTAAAATAACTACAAACGCCAAAACAAACATTCTCAGTTCATTCCTTACTTTAACTACACTATACAAATACAAATATTTTAAAAATATAAATATTTTTCTTTAAGTTACGTTACGCCGTTACGCTTGGGATAAGCGTAGAGGGAGTGGATAAACAAGTCAAATTATTTTATTTCGACGTCGCAAAAGCAAAATAACTATAAAGTAAAGATTTTTAGAACTGTGCACTCCACTCTCTGTATATTGTAAAGAGGTTCCTAAGTGCACACTAATGGAGTGCAGACCACCGAAGGAAAATATAAAATTCTTATTTATTTTAAATCGTTTAGTAGAAAAATTATAAAAGATAATTAAACAACGTCTTTCTTTGTTAGCAGGACGGTGACGGCTTTGTTGCCGTAAATGAATTTATGTTTTCATCACATTTATTACTTTGATAATGACTGTGAACTTTTAAGTAGCTTTTATTAGTTTAGTTAACAACCGAAGTGGGTCAAAAAAAAAATAGATTTTACAAATATGTAACATAAAATATATTTTCTTTTATGTTTTAAGAGTTCTGTTCACAAGAAGCGAAAATCCGCTGTCTGTCCGTCTATCGCCAGGCTGTTGTTTATTTATATAGATATAAAAAATTGTTCATAAAAATATATTTATCTTTACTGTATTATAAAACATTTGTTCCGCTCGTGATAGGTTGTCGATACGTAAATGCTTTCATAATAAAGTAATAAACACATGTAATAAGTAGATAAAATGATGACTATAAAACAATGGAATGGGTTCACTTTAGTTTAGTGAACTGCTTTTAAGTGTTGAACTTTGAATTGCAATTGGTTTTATATAAATTGATTTTATTATCATAATATATACAAATAAAAACAACGTAGCATTTGCAGCTAATTGTTATCACGCTCAATTAAAAATATCTTCGTATAAATATTCTGCAATTATGTTATATTATTGTATTAAAAGGGTAGTTGATTGATAGATAGAATTTATTATGTTTATATTACATTTATTCTGTTTTTCCTACTTGGTTCTCGTAAGTATAAAATATAAGTAGTAAACGATATATATATAAGTAGTAAACGATAGTGAAATAAACCTTTAAATAATATTCTCATTGTTCTATATTAGATAATTAAGACATTTTTTTCTCTTATCATTCACCAAAATATATAAACTGCTAATTAATTACAGAGACGCATTGTTTTGTGTAAGATTGAAAATTGACCAAGTTATAAAATTTATCTGTAACGCGTTCTTCTTTTACAGTAATATGTATATTTCCTCACTGTAAAAGTAATGTCAAATAATATGAAGCTTATTTTTCTTTATGATAAATGAAATTTACTATTACAGAGCTTTTTATTAAAAATAAAAAGTTTCCAGCAATAAATTTGTTTGCAGTTCTAGGAAGAGAAAAAAAAACTATAAAAACAGTGTGAAAAATACAAAACAGTGATAAATTGATTTAAGCGCCGGTCAATGGAACTATTAATTCGTTTAACACTTAAATGATAAGCAAGTAAATAGTCGATTTTTATATTTTATTACGGAACTGTAACTATTATAATGATTACTTTATCATAATATAAAACTGTTTAATGCATTTGTATTTAATACTGAATGGGTGCATTTGCTTCTGTATATTTTTTTATATTGTATCTTCTCTGGCTGGACAAAGCTTGGATTCGATTCCACTTCAAAACACATTTATAAGAATTTTATAAGAATTATTATAATTTGTTGTTCAAATAATATATTATTCTTACTACGTTAATTTAAATATTCAAAGAGACGGTCACCCCGCGTTCCGGTCGAACTTGTGATGGCAAGCTCAATGGAACACTTCGCACGATGCACTACCGTGCTGGAACATAAAGATCAGTAGAAATCGAACTCACCACAATCATATCATATGGTGTTTTATTGTACCACCATGGATGGCCTCTAGTCATTTCTTTTAAGATTTTAGATTTTTGATATTTGTAAATCTTTCTTTTTTCAAGTATTTTTTTTAACTATTTGAAAAGCTTTTAATTTCATAAAATTATATGATTAATTGATCCAATTGGGTATATTCCATTTTTTATCTTGGTCGGTTTTAATCGCTTCGCGTTCGTGTCGGATGACAAATAGGAAACAGCATATACCTACTGTGGGTATTAATACAATCGTTGCATTTATCCTGACATACATTTTAATTTTAAAACAATAAATAACTTCTTTTTTTCAGTTTTACGCTGTAGCCTGTATAAACTCGGGTAGGCAGAAGGAAGACGCTGCGTTTTGCCCATTACCAGATCCAGACTGAAGATAGTAAATGTTACATTTCCTCGAGTGGGAATCGAACTTACAATCTGTCATGTTTCCAGTTACGCGCTTGTGCCACTGCGCCACGACTGGCCTAATTAGGTACATACATATTTTTACAAGTATTGTTATAATATAGTCTTCAACTTTCATGAATGTTCACTTTGTATTTTTGCTTAGTCTATTTAAAGTAGTAGTTATTTTATAAGTAAAATTCTCAAAAATATAATTTATTTTAGGCATAATGCTATTTAACTACGATATTTAACGACGGTATTTCCACACGTTTTATGGATGAGAATAACCGCTTTATTCCCCATTTTCATTAAATTTATCGAATGCAAAGGATTTCGAGGCAACGCCATACATAAACCAGAGCTGAAATATTTTTTATAAATCCCAAGATCACAAATGTTGGATGGTGAAGTACTTTAATAAAACAGAGTCGAGGCTTTATATATGGAAATTGCAACATTAACTTTACGTTATAAGTTACGAACATTAATGAGCGTTTACGTGGTAAGAGAAAAAGGATTTTTCATGGAAACCATTCTCAGTTGTATATTATAGGATTATAAGAAATTTGAATATTTCTGTTTTACAAAAGTTAAGACTTTTATTTTTTTTTAAATATTGATTGATTATTTATAGGTATATTTGGATTTATTGGTCATTTAATATAAATTTTTGTTGAGTTGAGTGTAAAAACCTAGATATTGCATTTGATTATGAATAAACATTATTTTTATTTTATTCCATATTGGTAACGTTACGTTACTGTAAGTTTACATTACGGTAATAAAAATATATATAAAAAGCATAAAACATTGATCTTAAATCCCTGGTTGCTTGGAAGAGAAATAAAAAAAACCTTTTTTGTTGTAAAATTTAATTTGTTTATAGTTATGTGAAAATATTGTAGCATAAGCTCAACCGTAATACCATATAATCATAGTTAAGGCCACACAGTCCTCACAGTCCTCACAGTCCATACTATTGTATAGCATGCACACCGGCTTTATAATGAATGTGGCTATCATTAATTAGAAGTATAAATAATGTACGCAATGATAACAAAGGGGACGGTAACCGTATCAAGTAAACATACATGAAACGGGACCCCGACGCGTTATGTAACATGTGAATTTAACAAAGGAAATGAAAAAAAAACTGGGTAAAATTACACAATTTCATGTTCTTGACACATTGGGCGCTTTTCTTCGTTACAAGTGCCAGAAAAGCGCCAAGAGGGAGAATGAAAATATTACCTCGAATGAGAATCGAACCCACAACTTGTCGCGTTGACAGTTTTTCTCTGCGCAACGACTGGCCTTAAAAGAATATGTTAAAGAAATGTTTAACTTAAATGAATAGCTTTTAAGAGTTTAACATTATGATGTGATATGATTTATGTAATCATGTTATTCTTTCTAGGCCAGTGTTGTTTGTTGAAATTTTCCTCTCTAGTCTAATTTTCTTGTATAAATTACTACTGGCTTACCCACAAAAAATAAAAAAAAACTCGAGAGAAACGATATTCTCATTATATACGAACGAGTAGATTATTATAAGCATTTCCGTTTTAACTTAAAATTAAAAGAGGATTTTGTTCCATTAATTATCGCTTAATCTTACATAACTTTATTTTGAATTAATAAATGGGAAAAAGAGAACTGAATAAAAACGAAAAGTTCTTAAAAAACAACTCTTTGCGGAAGTTAAAATGCAAATCTCTTACAGTGCTTAAAGCCATATAAAATTGAATATACAAACATATTTCATTTCAACATTCAAAAACTTTTTAATATTTCACGTACAGTTTTTGATGAAACTTTATTTAGTGAGATAAAAATATTTTACCCACACGACTATTTCAGCTTATTGTGTGCCATTTTCTTTGTAAAATATATTGCAATTTTTCTTTGCATGAATCACTAAAGTACTTTAACAGAGTAAAGATAAAGTAATGTACGTTGCTAATAATAAGTTTAAACGCACACTAAGTTAACAAATATCACAAGTGACATGAATTTTCTAGAAACGGCACAAATATGTAACATGAAAACTTTAAAGATTTATAGCACAACGGAAAACTGCATCCATATTTTATGTCAGACTGAAGAAATATGGGGACGGGGAGTGAAGGAGTAAAATTGGACCCTAAACAGGTCCAATTTCAGAGAGGATGCTAATCTCAGGGTAGCAGCGTCTTTCATTACCATTTGTGTAATTTTATCAGTAGATCACGGCGAGGGCGTCGCGGCTCGTGCCTGAGGATACTCTCGCCTCATTTGTCCCAAATTTTGCTTAAATAATGCTAAGTTAGCATTTAAAATTTTATGTGGATCCTTTTATTACTTGGAGTAGGAGGTTTTTATGTTATTCGAGCTTAAGGTATCTTTATATAAAGAATATTTCGATTATTTTCAAGTAAATGTATTTTTTTTTCATCTTCACGCTGTTTCACGCAAAGTATAATAGGTAGGTAGGTAGTCGCACTTAGCGTCCCTGCGCCACGACTGGCCTGAAAACTACAAGTAAACACAACGTCTGATAAACAAAATTTATATAAATTTTGTACGATAAGATATGTTAAAATAAAATTAAAACGACATTACCTAAATACAAAATTTACGAGTGTTTATTTATATCTAGACGACAAATATAGAAACATAATTTACAGAACAATATAATGAGTATTTAATTATTTGTGAGGCTCGCGTCAGGCTTGAACTTTTGTCGTCCCGTAGTTGATTTTCAATTAGGATCCAGAAACTTTTACACATTTGTTAAACTAATTTTATAAATTTCATTATACTTACTTATACCTATCGCATATTTCATATGAAACGAGCATTCATATATGTTAAATTATTTACTTTACTTTTCTAACTTATAGTTATATAAGGAAAATAAATAGTTATATTTTATAACTTACATGACTATGTCTCAAGTAACAGTAGTTGTTCATTACTAAATTCAAAAGCGTTTTAATTAGATTAGCACGTACTTGTACACACACAATATTACAATGTCCCTCTAAAACTTTTCAATGGACGAAGTCTGTGGAACTGCTTAAAACATTAAAGCTGCCACGAAGTATTCCTCACAATGCAACACGTATTAAACTTGGTGAGTTAGTTGAAGTTACATGAAGTCCACACTTTACACGAGCTCCTGACTTGCTACGGCTTGGGAACGTTTCATAGTCATTCTGTACTCATTTGCTTTGAAGTGTCTTAGATTTTAGTATATTATGATCGTTTGAGATACATTAGGATAATGTACAAGGCTATCAATTTATATGTAGGTACGATATCACAATATAATTTTATATGATACAAAAACTAATATAAATATTTATTTGAATGTACAAAAAATAAATAATATAAATTTCGTAGTAATCTAAAACTTGTCAAAAACACAATGCCTTATAAATATATATCAATGTATTTTATAAATTGCGAGATACGATTCTAGCACCAACAGTTATTGTAAAAAAAACGGTAAAATATTATTATATTATCATTATATATTTGATAGAACAAAAATGTTTGCCAATAGTTATTGTAAAATAAATAAAACTTGAAATTTTATGAAAATAGTGAACGAATTTTGTTTTTGAATTGCATCTCGCTTTATTGCTTTTTCGTTGTTTAATTAGAAAACCTAAATTTTAAATGAATCAACAATGTATGTTATTTTAGAAAATTTAAAGAAACAAATGTAGAAATCAATGTGTGTCTTTTTTAAAAATTATTATATTTCTTATAGGTTCTGTACCTTCATATGCTAGTTAGTATTGTTTTTTTTTATAAATTAAGTTATACTATTTTGTTTTTACCGTCACGGTAATGGGGAAACGAGTCTTAACAGCAAAACCCAGTGTTAAGACTCGTTCCGCCGAATTCTGATGGCATTGTGGAAGAAAATTTAAAAGAATATTTAATTTCATTGAGTGGAAATCGAACCCACAACCAGTCGCGTTTACACACGTTTATGCCCCTGCGCCACGACTGGCCAGTAACTATATAAATAAATGTATAGTGCAGCCTCCTAAAAGTGGACGTTAATTACAAAGTTTGGCAAGGAAAGTTGAGTGCTACAACGTGAATTATACCGTAGTCATGTTAGTGTGGTTATTATGAACAAACTTCCTTGTTATGCCGCGAGTATGTGTGACGGCTCGGTTTTGCGCAAATGGCCGACAACTTGGAGTTTGAGTTTCGGTACTCAAAAATCCACGAGGTATATATATTCCTTTTTCTTATTTAAAATTTCATAATATTTTATGAATTATAATATTTTGTGTATGCATGTGTATTTATAATTGAGTTTGATTGTACTAACACCTATGGCTGTATGGATGTCAATCAATAACTGCCCAGATCGGTCTGCGATCAACATATGTATATGTTTTAAATATTTTAATTTTTATGTCTCATTAGACAATCTTTGACATTGGCACACTCAAACTCAATTTTAAAAACACAATACGTAAAAATACAAAATTGCAGTAGGTATTCTCAACGTGAACTGTAATTACCCTCTGTAAAAGACTTATTATTTAATAAACAATCTGCTTAGAAATTAAAATAAATGTGATTTTTTTCTAGCTTGAAGCTGTATAGAGCACATACCAGGGCAAGAAGGGGGAACTTGGGAACAGGGGGAATGGAGGAACGGAGGGACCAGGTTCCCCCCTAATGTCCTCTTTTACGCTTTGCCTCGTTACCAGAGAAATAAAAATATTGAATATTTAATTTCTTCGAGTGGGGAATTAAATCGACAACCTGTCGCGTGTACAGTCGCACGCCCCCTCCGCCACGACTGGTCTCCAATCAATTAATCGAATAAAAAAATAAACGAATGTGAATCTATTGAGAAATTTTTAATCTACAAGATGTACAGTACACGTGCACAAAATAACCTGCGTTATAAAAGGTAGATCGCGGGAACATTGGCTGGCAGATCACTTGATTAAGCCATCCACTTCACTGTGAACAAATAAGCCCGAGCTCGAGCTCGAGCGCTCATTACCATTACTTCTATCGAGGTACCATCATTATTTATTGAACTTGTCGCGTTTGTCATTAATGTAAGGTTTTTTTTTTTTAATTTTCTTTAGTGTTTTATTTCTTTTTATTTCTTATACTTCCAGAAGTATTAGTGTTTATGTCTGTTCTTAAGTGCTGTACAACATGCGGTTGTCAACTAGTATTGCTAGTGATTTTTAGTTGTTTTATTCGTTGATTAAAGAAAAATAAGACAGAGTGAATCAGTTTAATGTGAAAAATTTGATTGGAAATTATGTTCTTAATGTAATGGTTACTTTTGAAAACACAGTATCTAAGATACTTGAGGAAGGTCACGTATAAAGCATGAGGACCCTCCGGAGGGCATGCATGAAGAGGTTGATGACAGTGGACGGTTAAAGCGTGAAGCTAAGTTAAGTTAAGTTATGTAATGGTTTTAAGCATAAAAATATTGTTTTGGCCACAATTTAGTGTGATGATTTTATACTTATAATTATGATATTAGCAACGATTTTATTATAAAAATATAATCGATATCATTGCTTAATTAAAAGCAATTTTCGAAAATGTATATAGAACTACCACCAGATGACACTACTAAATGACGCTTAATGTGGTCGAAAATTCCATGTATTTTTTAGACTTGAAGCGGAAAGAGAGAGAGGTCCTCTAAAACAACACATTGTATTAGAATTTAAAAGTTACGTTGTACAAGCTTAAAAGTAATTTGTTCTCGAAAGAAGTAGAAGTGCAGTAAAAGCTTACAGGTGTTTGATTCCATTAATGTAATGTAATTGTAATGTAATTCTTATATACATTTTTTTTTGATTCGAAGATCAATTATAATCTCTATCCTTTGCAGGATGTCATCAGGTTGTACGATAAACCTCAGACTTAGAAAATAAATAGCACACAACGTTCGCAGTGTGCGGTCCATTTGAGAAATTTATTGTGCGCACTTAACCGCAAATAAATTGGGCAGCATCACGTCAACTGTGCTGTTACTGCTCATTCTTCACAAAGTGAAGCAATTTTCCAGCTATTTCAGTAATCAGAACTACTCATAATTTTGTGTTTCTAAACATTTCTTATCTGATTTTGATTCAAAGTTAACACAAAAAACTGTTTTTTTTAAATAAAACCTAATTTTAGTCGTAGCAATACGATTTTCCATTAAAATGTCATTTTCATTTAATTAATTTGTTCAAATTTTGATATTTTAAGTTAAGATTTTTTAATGTATACTTTTTATATGTAGATTTTTTAATGTATCCTTTTTATATGTAGATTTTTTATTTTTTAACACACAAAATTATTATATTAAAGTTTACAATTTACAATACAATATTAAGTATATATTTATAACGATTGCCTAGTTTTTTATATTTTTTATTATTTTACAAACATATTACTAACCAAAACTGAAAAAAATACATGTAGCTTTTAGCTATATGACCTTTACGTTAATTCAAGCCAAAAGGTCACACGAACTCGTAGCGGTCGTAAAACGCTTTCAAAGTAAATTTTTATTTTTCATCTAGAAAAAAATTATATATTTATTTTCAGAAAGTAAAAAAAAATCCACTTTGCTAAGATAATACTTCTGAAATGTAATAATGAAAGTGGCTGGCTGAATATGTAATTCAAGGTAGGCTTTAATTCATATACAGGAAGATAGGAACCTGTTATTTAGAAATTTCTTTTATCTAACTGATTGGCAGATCTCAACGGCAGACTGGCGTACCAGAGCGTAAGTGCGATAATCAATTGAATGATATTTTAGCGTTACACCGTATCCCGCACACAGCAGAGTAGGCAGTGTTAATCTAGTGTTAAAACACTCTATTTCCCATTTTCCGCTAAAATCTGGAGGTATTACATATCGTGTACTCAACCACGCGCTTTGCGTAGTGTTATTCATATTTTAATTCCCTCGTGTGGGAAATCGAACTTACAATCTGTCAATTTTAGAATCACACTTTTAGCCCCACTCCACGACTGGCCTCATTTATGAATAATAATTAAAAACTAGAATTTATTTATATGATAAACCTACTTCCTTCACATTTAATCAGATGTTAAAACTTTAACACGATTGCGTCTCAAACAAATTTCAAACTGCAAATTTGAGTCATTTCATTAATCTTTAATGCCCCTAGGGTTTGAGTGAATACTCGTCATCGTGACTTACTTATTAGTTTTAAATTGTTTTATAAGTAAATTAGGGTCCTGTAAAAGCTTACTGATATCATAAATTGTTGTATTTAAGATAATTAACATATTATCTTAAATATCTGTCTTACAGATATAAAAAAAAATATTCATATGACCTGGAATGGACTTTTAATTTCATTTTGTCAAACAATTATATTTCTATAATGTCTGCAATTTAATTTAACTTTCCTCATTAAGTTTAAGAAAAGGAAATTGAATTCATAATAATTTTGAATCAAGATGCAAAAAATAAACTTCTACTTGAAGTAATTTAAGAATCAGTAATTGATAGATTTTACAGTATATGTGCTTACATAAAACTAATTATTTAAAGATACAAAATTAGTATAAACGTATATTGCAATTGCTTCCTTTGATAAAATTATTCTAAAAGCTTTTGTAAGCTGCTTGACAAATTGTTTATTAAATGATGAAAGCCCCCTCAAATTATACTGACATGTTGTGAAATGTGACGGTAAATAAACTCAAAACTAATTGAAATGTATCTATCTGTCAAGAGAAAACCTAGTACAGAGGTACCTAAAATAAATTCTACAAGATATTTAATAAATAAATAGAGGCCAGTACCGAAGGGGCGCGTTCAAGCGTGCGACTATAAACGCGCTAGGTTGTGGGTTCGATTCTTACTCGGCGGAATGTGGAGAACGGAAGCGTCTTAATGGAAAAGATGAATTTAAATTAGGTTCCCAGGTTCCCTCTGCATATCCTGCTATTTGCTAGATAACGCAAGCAAGTAATAAATAGATAAAATAAATAAATTGATGTATAATATTAGTATTGATTAAAAAAAATATCACTTATCAAATAAACAAATTTCCCCAGTAGAACCGATAAAAAATTATGCTTTGGTAAAACATTTACGAACAGTTCATGAAAAGCTGTGTGTTACGAAGGTCTATTGTTCTCAATGTGACCGCAGCTTTCGGCAAAAATACGCGGTCAATCTAAGCCCGGCCGACCCCGGGGGAGTGGAGTACATTGTGAAAATGCAAATTGCTGGTGGAAATTAGACTTCGGATGTAAAAAAATAATTGTATGCTCAGCATGTTTATTTTACCATTAGATTGATTACAATTTTAACAACATGGTTACATATAGTCATAATAATATGTTTGGAAAGTCAAGTTTGAAAAAAAAAAATATAAGTCGCGAAAATCAAAGAAATCGTTGGTTTTTTTTAATCTATTAATCATATATCTTTTTGGGGCCGAGAAGTCCTAGTCTTGAGACCGTCATGGGGCAATGTCTTAATGGGAACAGAATGTAACATTAGGTTCTCAGTTTCCCTATCTTAATAAAATATCATACATAAAACTTTTTATATTTTAGTTGTAAAATATAAAATGATAATTTAACTATTATTTATAAAAATACATGTACTGAAATAAATAAAGCATATCATTATTGTAGGGCAGTATGTATATTATATTGTAAGTTGATTTATGTATGCTATTCTAGTTCTAAATATTCTATAAGACGATGTCATAAAAAAGGTAAAAATGGTATAATACACTCGGCTCACCATTTTCCGCCGAATTTTGGAGGCATTGCACGTTGAGTGGTGCAAACACTGCGCTTGCCTCGACACCGAAGCGAAGAAATTAAAAATCAGCTTTACGCTATATCCCGCACACAGCAGGGTCTTTTTTATGGGAGAGGACAAGGCACGAGCCTAGAGGTAGGACACCCGTTCGACATTCTCCATTTTCCACCGAATTCTGAAGACATTGCGTGTTAAGTGCCGCAAAGATGCTCTTTGCCTCGACACCAGAGCGAAGAAATGGGAATATAAATGTGAATAAATATTTCATTTTCTCGAGTGGAGATCGGACCCACAACCCTCGAGTTACAGTCACACCCATGTGCCGCTACGCCACGACTGGCATCAATTAGAGTACTATTTACAGTTACTACAATACTACGGTAGGTTTTATTTAATAACCAAGTTAAGCTTATGTATAATATACATATTTCTATATTAAAAAATAGTACAACATTTTTCAACACAGAATAAATACCGGATTTGGGGCGACGAAATACATTTACTCGAATAATTTTCACTGGTCGAGTAATTTTCACGACTTCTCACAAATATCCGTGAGCTCTTTATCCTCTATAAGTAAAATGAAACGCAGAAACATGCATTGTAATGAAAAATATTTGAGCAGAATAAGGCTTTGTGGGTACACACTATTGGTAACACAATCACAATAAAGCCAGCTTCACACAGTACATATTTTCCTTCTGTTTATTAAAAATCGTTACGGTTCGTAGTCAGAGGGAAAAGCCGTCAGAAAAGTTTTCTTGTTTTCCAAACAAAACATTCGACGCACACCTAACGACATCAAACTGAATTGATTATAAAGTTTTCTGGTTTGGACAAATAGTATACTATAAACTACTGTTTGCATCTTGCTATAAGAGCGCCTAGTCGCGCAGGAGAACAAGGTTGTGATTGTAACGCGACAGCTTTGGGTTCGATCCCCACTCGAGGGAATGAATGATTATATATTATCATTTTCATTTAGTCACTCTGGCACTTAGGCAAATACGCGGCGTTGAGTTCCGACATTCAGTCATTAGTCATAATCGTACAATATCAATATTCTATTTTAAAATATAAATCACGTTACATAGAATTTACGTTCTACAGAATTATACGCAGAAATACTTTATATTTGAATGTTTAGTAAATACGGCAAGCAAGTATTGTTTCGTTTTCACACAAACGCCGGCTACGTTTTAATTTATTGTCGGCAGCTCAAAGTGGAAAATATGCGTAATTATTAACATGGTAAGTTTACCACGACACATAAGTTTAATTAACTTGGGGTGGATCACAGAAATGTAAATATAGCTCTGAATTTTTAATATGGACCTATTTTTATATTTTATATAGTTCATAAAGGTATCTTCTTCATAATAATGTTAGGTTTTTTTTTACGTTTGGGTTATGAAGTTTTGAATATTCAGCGGTGATTTACGTTTTGCGTAGTAGGCATCGGGGAAGTACTTAATATATTTTTTTAATATTTGTATAAAATCAACACTAACTTTTAAACATCAGTCTGTCAGATGTATTTTTATAAAACACTCACATTGCAGTTTAAAAAATAAATCCTTTAAAATTGTTCATGTATTCTAAATTTAGAAAACATATAGCGTTATATATCTTTACTCATTTATATTCAACTCAATTGTGCGTGATAACAAGTAAGAATGAAAATATACGTTATATTTACCACGGACGAGGTCGCAGAGACCGAAGCCGTCATAACGAAGCACCCACATAATTGCATACGCCCGCAAACTTTCCTTTGTTTCAAAGTTCTAGCAAATTTGGATCCGTCCGCCGAAACAGCAACTCTATTCTTATAATACTAAATTGTCACCACCAAAGAATACTTAATGAACGTCCTGCTCCGTCGCTTAACTTGATTTTTATTAAGTTTTGCTTGTAGTTCCATTTGTTGAGATTCACATTAATATTCTGAATATTTATATTTAAACTACGTTTAGTAAATAGAAACACTCCGCCGCAAAATCAACGCAGCGTTTAGTCTTGCCAGATCGGAGAAAGATAAATTATTCGTCCAAGAGGGTCGAATCCACCACCACATCTACACACATCACATTTACAGCCAGACGTGGTGTACCATGACTGTGATCATGACTCTTTTGGTCCTGATTCTATAGATAATACACAATTATATCGACTAAGCCTCCTTTACCTAGACAACACCAAGAGGCCGTCGTGGCATAGGGGCACAAGTGTGTGACTGTACTCGCGTTCCTTGGAGTGTCGTAACACTAGGTTCTGTGTGAAACGTGAAGCTAAAAATATTTATTTCTTTTTTTAATTTTGTTCTCTGATTTTAAATCTTCTAAACAATATTACAATATCATTGCTCACAAGTTTAGAAAACTGATTTTCTTTACACAAGGTTAGTTACAGTTGGTGTCGTTATAGAGACACCAGACGAAGCAAAGTGCTTCTGCATACAAATGAATCACAGACGGAGTACGTACACTGCACTGGCACGACGTATCAATACACACAGTACAGTAGTATTGATTGTTTGTAAACGATTATATAAACTATATATATATATATATATATATATATATATATATATATATATGTATGTGTGTTGCTCTATAGATGCATATGGAAGTACAATATCACAATTATCAATATATTTTTAAGTCGTAAAGGAATAACGAGGAACGAGATAATGATTGAAAACCTATCACATAATACCATGAATTTATTTCTATAACTATAATTTGACCTAATATTATCAATTTTTTATCAGCTTCACGCTGTATCCCGCACACAGCAGGGTAGGCAGAGGAATCCTCGGTGTTAAGACGCTCCGTTCCCCACTTTCTGCCGAATTCTGGAGGCATTGCGTGTTGAGTGACAGAACTCAACGCCGCGCTTTGCTTCGACACCAGAGCAAAGAAAATGCAAATATAAACCTAAATAAACATTTCACTTCCTCGAGTGGGAATCGAACCCACAACCGTCACGTTACAGTCACACCCTTGTGTCACTGCGCCACGACAGCCTCAAAAATTATCAAATTTCATGATATTTATTTAATATCTCTTTCTCTCAATATCCTACATTAACTAGTTTTATTTACTACAAGACATTAAGAAAGGGTTTAAAGTAAGAGTTAGTTTCATCACGTAACGCAGCGGGCACGGCAGGCGTGGCGCGGCAGGCCGCAATCTCGCCTGGTTCTGTAAATGCATTGTATTGACACTCAATGCATTGTCAGAACACTACAATGCAACGTTTAATCCTATTTTGAGATTATCGAACGCTATGTGGAACGCACTCACATGTACTGGTTTGATGACGAGCACTAATGTTCGTATTTCAAATTACATGTGAAAACTTGTCCTGTATTTTAAACGAAAAATTACCCTTTCAATGTTTCAACGTGTCATGTTTTATGAACGTGCATTCGTGAGACACGTCGACAACGAAATTTGCAAGATTGGTTCGCGGAAAATCTGTTCCAAAGTTTAGACTGACGCAAATCCTTACAAAATCCATTCAAATAAAGACGTATTTGCCTTTCATTGGATGGAGTTTTATAGTTTAGAGTCTTTAAGAGGCAATCACGCAACGTTATAAACATAAAACGGGAGAGAACTCGAAGCTATTGATACAACTATTCAATCAGGACGACAAAGGGTTGTTCAGTTGTGATCGGAAAGTGTGTCGTCGTGGAAGCAGTTCACCGCGACTAATCCCAGCAGATTCGGACAAACCCCCATTACCTTGATTGATTCTCGGCACTGCGGCCCTGGTTACAAATACAAAGGTCTGCAGCAATTCTGGGAAGCTTTCAATTTGCACTGAGTCGCTCGCTCCTCAATTTGTGGCGAACGGAGCGTTCAATCTATGAGCACCTGAGCATTCTTATAGTAAATTTATAGTTAAAATATTTCAAGTTGATTAAAACATTTAATTGTTGACTGGAAATTATATGAATAGGTATTGTAATACATATATTTTTATATACATATGTATATATACATATTATAATTTTACTATAATATAAATGTATAGTATATCTATAAAAGATGTAATTATATAATAAATAAAGTACTATTAAAAAATATACCCAGAACCGCGTTGAGCTTAATATTACATTATAATATTTTCGTTATCTTGGTAATTGAAATATTAGCGTAGTATTTGTAGATGACGAGTGTCTATTAATATTAAGTAGGCAATAACATAAAATAGAAAATTTATTGACGAACATAATGATTGCTTACAAAAAAAATCTTTGAAAAAATATTCAACATTATCTATCAGCAGATATACATCAGCATTATGAAGATGATATATGGTCACCGCCGGGAGGTGTGAATTGATCGATGGGCCTGATTGCTAGACAGAGAATATCGAAGTCACTTTAAAAATGTACAAGTAGATACCGTTTGTGTATATACTATGTTATTAATATTATATATAGAGTTCGAACTCTACGTAACGAAATATTTTTCTTCCTCGATAAGTTAAGTATATGAGGTATAAGTAGAAATTAAATCTGTTAACATATTACATATATACGCCTGTAGTAAGAATATAGACTCAGAAATAAGAAATTCTGAACCTTAATTTAATGATAAAATTACATGAAAGATCAGAAATATGATGTAGCTAATTTGAGAGCTTCTAGAAGTCCGTTTTCCTTCTATTCTTGAATGTTTTATAACTGACTGGGCTCTATGGAAATGAAAAGTAAATTAAATATTCATTGCTTTGTGAAAGATGAATAAAAAACAGATAAAGCAAAAATATTAAACGGATGAAATTCGTTTCTTTTCACACATAAATATGTATGTTACCATTCTACATGTAGATGTATCTATGTGTGTGTACAGCTAAGGTAGAATGCTGCATCGGCTGCCTACTGTGAAATTCATGACGTGAGCCGCCTCCTCCGACTGACTGAGGCTTGTATATTCGTTGACTAACATATTTGTGAGTGTTTTTTTTGTAATTTGTACTTAAAAATCGCTTTGATTGTGACAAATGCTCCTACAAATGCTCCTAAAATCAAAAAATAATAATAAAAACAACAAAATAAAAAACAATAAACGTAACTTAACAATATTTCTTACAGATTACCTGTATACATAAAGTTCATGTAATTAACTACAAAACTATTGCTTAAAGAGTATCATAATTCAGTTCTCAGATATAATAATTTCTTAATTATATCAAGCGTTGAGATATTTCAATGATTATAACAAAATAGAATATGCGAGAGTCGATCGTGGATTCACCTAATTTTCACGCTGACTGAAAATTAAAGAAGTCTTTGGAGAATCCAATTTCGCAGGAACGGTAATCTCATTAGAGACGTCTGGCATTCATTACCATTTATACGATTCAAGAGAAAACTTACGAAGTGTTGCCTTAGTGTGAACTTCTGATGCACTAATCTAAATTCGCAGCGCTTGGACCCAGGTGCGGGAATGAAGCTACCTTCAGCTCGCTATTTGTGAAGTCTCAATTTATGCCGAAACTTGGATAGGTTTTTGATATATTTTAACGGGTTTTTGGATAACACTTAGTTTTAAATGATGTTCTTTCTGTAAGAGTTTAATATTAAGTTTCCATACCATTTGTGACTTCTTGTTGTTTGTTTTCGTATAATCTACAGAGTCGATTTTACTAATTTTAACTGCTAGTCCATTGATTTTTACTTGCAAAAAAAACTCTGCTTTTAAAAGAAAAGTGTTCAACATATAATAGGGTCTTCTTCAAATGTTGACTAATTAACAAAAGCATCGCAATTATGCCATAACTGAGGCTTAACTTATCTCTGTAGAAGAGAAACAGAGAGAGAGAGAGATTACCTGCATAACTTAAACTAGCACAAATTGAGCTAAAACACGCCTTGATCAAATTTAGAAATTCCTTTGAATACATTCTAGAACTCGGTTCTAATATAATTAGACAGCGCCTGTGCACGTAGACGCAATAAACTAACTAATATTGTATTACGATAGAGCAAGCTATAGGTTAATGCCAATGCAAGAATATGCAAAAAGCTGCGTTAAGTCGTTTTTTTGACACTTACTATAAATATGTTGTAACAAGCGTATGAGAATTTCTACGTAGTTTGATAAAAATGTATGTGTGTCCTAGTGATCAGAGCGATAGTTTCCAATAGTGTCAGTTCAAATCCCGCTACGTAAAAATTGTGATGCGTTTTCTAAAAAAAGTATATTTATTCCAGAGTATTAAATGATAGTTTAAAATTGCTAAAAGTTATAAACATAGGTAGATTTATTTAATATTTTCATATTAAAATATACGCACTGATGTAAAAATACACAATAGAATACCATAAAAAGTTGCAAGACAACACAAATCTTACGATCTGCAAATGTAAAGAAAATGAACTAGTTTCCACGTTTCTAGGACTGCAGCTCCTTTGAAGTGGTATACTACGTAGTTGATACTGGAGAAATAGAGAGTCAAGCAGGTACTGAAAGTTTCAAGTTGGAGAAATAATAAAAATAATAATTTACTAAAAATAATTATACATATAGTAAGTTACTGTTTACTTAATATATAACTTACTGTATATTATTTTAAATTTTATAAGGTTTTACTAAAAAGATTCGCCAAAGAAAAAAAAATTATGTTAAATAAATAGTATGTACCTTACATCAACATTCTGATATTTAAACAGATTAACATTCGTTTTTCCAAAATTCGGCCGAATTCCGGTACCTGCTTATCATGGAAGATATTTAGAGAAATGTTCCTGATATCGGATAACGCTTAGCTTTTAGTAATATGTGAGTACATACATAATTACTTAGAGCAGTTCCACGAAAACACGTATCTAGTTACTGAAACGATAGAGCTTCAACATTTTCTTTTTATACGTTTGATACAATCATATTGAGGTCGGTTACAAACAATAAATGTGTGTAAACGCGATTCGTTGTGGGTTCGATCCCTACTCGAAGAAATAAACAATTAAAAATTTTCTCTGATCTTGAGTTAAAGCACGTCGTTAAGTTCCGCCACTCACTAAGCAATGTCTCCAATATTTGGCGAAAAATGGGGAATGTTATGTTGAGTTCATCCTCGCGTCCAAAAATATAAGATAAATAATTAAATTAATTATTCGACAACACAAAATAATTTACTATTATTAATTGTTAAAAATATAAGACATTGCACATCAATATATTTCACTAAAATTTTTTAACATAATAAAGTAAACTCTTCAAGAAAATAAAATTTCCTTATTTAGACAATTACAACAAAGTTGTACGTACACCTTTGAGTACCTACTTACCTACCTACCTACTTGAAATTGAAGAACATTGTTCTGACGTTTCAAACGGAAGTAACGGAATAAGCCTTCAGGTGACTTTTCCATCAAGGCTTTGAGATTAAAGATTGTTTACGTGAAAAGGTTATACGAAATAAATTGGCTCCTTCGAGTTTTAGATCGGAGTTTACCAAGTTAATTGTACACATATGTTTGTTTACAATATAAGTAAATTGCGCAGTAACTTCCCAGCACTTTAGATACATTAAGATAACTCGTCTAAAACACTTTGTGTGTTATCAGTTGCGCGTTATCAAGATGTGACGTCGCGACGCGTGCGTAGGGTTATCAGGATTCGGTGACCAGACGACCCTCGTCTGACCCAATTAGTTATCGTCTCCACTATAATGCGTTTTGACTATCTCGTTCCAAATATAATTTGGTACGTACAACCTTGACACCCTTGTTATTTTCTTTGATTTATTTTAGTTAGTCTATTGTCAATATACATTTTTTTATCGTATTTTCGAATAATTTTGATACCTTTCCATAGATACTGCTTGCAGATTCTCAAGCTTTTGTTCAGTATCATAGTAAGCTTGTGTAATTGAAATTTATCAATTATAGAGATTTACCTGAAACAAAGAAATATATATTATTAGAAAAATATAAACAATACACAAAAGAATATACAAAAGGCAATTTATCCGAATATGGTTTGGTTTGGCCACACAGAATTTTTAACATTACGAGCTTCACTGGGTCTCTCGGAGGCCATTATTCACGTACCAAGCACCCACCTCGCCGTTTGCGGGCAGCTCCTACTAATTTATGGGACTTTAAGTGCCTCCAACGCCAAACGTGTTTTGGTCAAAGGCTAGTAATACCTTTACATCAAAATCTCCACATACATATATATATGTATAAGTTCTTAAAATAAGTGTTAAAACGAAATTCTTACGAACACGTTATTTCAAAGTGTAATATAATTGCATAAAAAAGCGCTAAACCGAGCTCGAATTCAATTTTCCAATTTAGCTTCAACGTATATTGATTGTATTGAGGTCGAAACCGCGGATTAAAACAGCGCAAACGAGATTGGTGACCAGTTCGGGGACTGAGTGTATATTTGTGTAAGTACATTAACTTTGCAACTACATTTTATAATTTTTTATATAAAATTCTTCCGATTTTCTCTTGTTCTTCTCACCGAAGCAATGAAAATAATCTGTTCCCTGATTAAGAATCGAAGCCGCGTATACAATAGTAGTCGTTGTACCACTGCACCGCGGTGATCTAATTAATGATTACGTAGACACAGAATTACGGTATCATATAATTTAACTAGCTCTGAGAATTGTAATAAGTTTAATAATAAAAATGTCCGAATAAAATTGTCATGAGAAAACTGGCCTCTTTTATTTTTGGTTGAGTCGAAAATTACAGTCGTCTCAGTAATGACGTGACAGAATAGCCATTTTGCTGGAATAGCTTTTGTCAACTAAATATTATATGGATCGTCATTACATTTCACATTTCTAATTTTTTTTTATATGTAAGATTTTGATCTGAAGTACCTATATATGAATAGAAATATTATTATTATTCAAAAAACATTACTGATGACTGAAAGTAATAAAATAAATAGTGTACGTTCAGGAACTATAATAAGAGAATTATAGATCTTGTCTATATACGAGTATAGTAAAATCATTAATTTTACATAATCTATTTAACAGAAACCGCGAATGGAGTTGAAATTCACTAGGAATATCGTGTTTTTTTTTATTTGCCATAATATTCGAGGTGAAAACTGAACACATAAAATTTGCTACGTGTTAACGCGATATGACCTATATACATGATGTACTAAATATGGCACGAATAAAATTAAAATTTATAGTAAATAATGTGAGGTGTCCGTTGTTCGTTACGTAGCGGTCGTAGCGTCCGACAAACCACGCCGTTAAGTCAATGAGTTATAGCTTAACACCAATGTTCATAGAGTTGATAAAAAAGTTATATCTCTTCATTTTGACATCACATTTGCAGCACTATAAATAAAATTGCCCATAGAGCCTCTATCTCGTGTGTTAATATTCAGTGTGACGTAATATTAATTAAATACACACATATGTTGTGGTAATATTATATATTTAAGTAAGTTTAATTTTACTTTTTTATGAGGCGTCATAAGGCGAGGCGTTAAGTTATGCCTATTGTCGAGTTAGGCGGAGAGTGCGGTACCCAGTATTTTAATATTAGACTCTTTCTCCCTATTCTATGTTGACTAAATTAAACAGACCATATAATTACATTCTATTCGATTTCCTTCTATCAAAATCGAATATAAGAGCTGACTGTAAATCCTGTCATGCTAAGTAAACAATAAACTAGAACTAAATGATATAATAAACGGCATATAACAATCGCGCAAAGATATCGTTATATCCACATTATCTTTTATTAGTGCGATGCTACGTCTGCCCCTTGGCTTATTACCTCATTACTTTGCCCGATTGCATTTTACTGTAGTTCTACGAACAGTACTGTTAAAGTTATGTCCATTGCCCTGGCTGTTTCTTTTATTGCTCATTTACAATGTAAGGCTGTAATGTGTTTCATTTGAAAACGTTTTAAAAGGTCTTTCTACTTATTATTTGAAAGCAAAGTAGACGTTATTCTAAAGTAATATCTTTAAAGTAGCAGGAGCTGGTTTTTCTAAGGTATTTTTTATTTTGGTTTGCAAGCAAATCTTTAAATGTAAATAAAAGAAAAAGGTTCTCTTCTCTTGCAAAGTATAAAATGTTATCATACTTCTATAAAAATATAAGTATTTATGTAAGCATAATATGGCCGTTTTCGTATGTGAAATATAATGTGAAAATAATGTTATAATAAAAGTTTTTATCAAGATTGACGTAAATTGAGATTGATAATATTTAAACGTTGTTATAAGTGTAATTTACTGGGGCTACGACTGTGATCGTGCTATATAAATCTCATTGGTATATCAAGTTTATTTTTTATCGCATGTTTGCTTTGAACATTTATCTTTATATGAAATAATAAACTTTTATTTGCAAGTTTTAATTATATTTGAAATAGGCCAGCAGCATATTACAACATTCGTATGTTTTTCCTGTTACTACCATCCTAGAAAGAAAACATTATAGAAAAATCACCGTTCTGCTCCTTTATTTCAGAACTGCTCTGCATTTAAAATACATTTGAATATGCTTTTGAGATGCCATTACCCACTTTTCTCACAGCTTTGAATGAAAATTATTTTCAATTCTTTTAAATTTGGGGAAGGTACGAATGTGAGTTAAAAATAGGAGCACTGAAGCACATTTATATTTAGAAAAGCCTCGGTCAAACCTGTTAGTAGTTAGGCGAGTACGTCAAACTTAAGTCTAAAATTGGAACTTAAATTTCTTTATTGATAACATATTCCTTAAAATTAAAGGTCTAATTCTATAAAGAACGCACTCTTGACTCGACAATCAATAAATAAAATTCCTACTATTAACTAAGAATAGGAAACAGGCCAGTCGTGGCGCAGGGGCACATACTGTGACTGTAAAACCTGGTTGTGGGTTCGATCTCCACTCCAGGAGATGAAATATTTATTTAAATGTATATTTCCATTTCTTCGCTCTGGTGTCGAGGCAAAAGCGCGGCGTTGTATTCAGCCACTCAATACGCAATGCCTTCAGACTTCGGCAGAAAGTGGGGAACGAAATGTACTAGCTCTAGGTTCACTCTGTCTACCCTGCTCTGTGCGAGATAGATACATATATATATATATATATCTCATTCTCATGAGAAACAAATGCGCCTCGTAAGATGAAAAGTGAATTCGAATTATAATATAAGTTAAGTATTAGTATAAGTGGAATTGACTTTAATTATGTAATTAAATCCAAACATTTAACTGTTTTACTGAACATGAACTGTTTAACGGAACAACACTTCCTTTTACTGAATTATTTACATGGCATTTTAGTAGCGCGTTGAGATGTAAAGAAACGCAAATATTCTTATGGTAAACACAATCAAAGACTTGCTTACTTATTATTGTACTTAATGTTATTCTAAGAACAAGTTACTTTACTTGTACATTTTTTACTGCTACAAAATCATAAATTTACCTGCCTTTAAATATATTATATCGATATAAGAATAATTAGAGAAATGGCGAACGTATGTGTCATCTGACGGCAAGTGTTTACTAGGTCGGGTTTCGTAAAGCGCGGAGTGATTTACAAATAGTGCAGAATTTCCCCTGGCGAGAACAATTATACAAATATCAGAAAAATTAAGATATATTTATAAAGATAAATAGCAGGCGCATTGCGCTTTGCATGTCAAAAGTAATAAAGATTATTAATAAATAAATAAAATTATCTTTGTATGTAAGCACGGTACACTCTTTACATGTCATACATGATGAAAGCTCTCCGGAAGCAATTTCAGTAGCCCGAGGGCGAAGGTTGGCCGCCTCGACATCCTATTTCCGTGAAACTTCCAGGTTGTCAGACAAGCCCAAGTCTCGTGGGAAAGAGCAGCGGTCAGAGTAGCCATGGACGGAAATTGTCTGTCGACCTACGTCACAATTGACACGCATTCCCGAAGCTGGAAAAGTGAAAGCACAAAACATATTTTTATTTCAATGTTTTCTATTTAGGAACCCATTTTTCATGTAGGTAGATACATACAAAAAGAAAGACATTATGTTTTTGGGTTACCTGTCGGGTGCAAATGGTGTGTAAGAATGTGTGAAGGCTTGGCATAATGATGTATTGTTTTCTTTTTTTTTATCTGGTAATATCGTGAATTTTATTTACTGTTACGATAAGCAGTTATAAAAGTCCTCTTTTAATATAATATAGTCCAGCTCTTGAATACAAAAAAGTTTGTTAAAAATATATTTACCCACTATTTAAATAACACGCTACTCTTATTTAGAACATATACATATTAGACACGACGTTTGTTTATAACGTATTGTATGTTTTCTCGTATAAATCAAAACGAAATATTAAATTTCTATTTACAGAATAAGAGGTGAAGCTCATAAAACCGGTGCTCGTTTCTAAATATTTAACCTTTTGTATTAAAATGGTTTATAAAAGTAGCTTGTAAAATTCAGAGATATAATTGCCGTGTGAGCAATTAAAAGAAACAATATACTTAAAGTATTTTCACTTCGTTAGACACGTAATAAGATATTTTATTCAGAAATTTTCATGAAATATTAAATGAAAAAAAAAATTGCATCTATATTTATTGTATTTAAAGTTAACCTTTTGTAGCTTTTTGCTGTATCCTGTATACAGTAATATATGCAGAGGGAACCTTAGAGTTAAGTTACTCTGTTAAAAAATTTCAAGCAAATTTTCGAGACGTTGCTTGTTGAAACGGGCTTCAATGCCGTGCTTTGTTTAGAGTCAGGAAGTGGAAACAATTCATTCCCCGAGTGAGGGTCCAACCAATCATCACAAGCATCGTGTTTATAGTCAGCTTCTATCCCACTGTGCCAACAGCCGCAATATCTAAAAAGTAATAAAGTTATCAATCTGAATTATTTAAAGTAATCTGTAAAAGCAAGTAAATATGTTAACTACCCTGATAAGGGACAAGCAGAAGATCTAGGTACAATGCACGATAAAGAGTTACCGTATTAAACACGCAAAATACTTAGTTAATCGATTTTTGTCCAATAGATAAAAAACGAGCAAAAACCCGGAGTGTCCTTAAATTGTCTTTTCCACTCCACGGTCTCCAGGAAAAAAAATAAAAAACCCCACATTCATCATCCAAATCGTTAGTAACTTAAAGAATAAATAAAACTCATTCTAGCGAATATCGAACACTACAATTCACGCTATTTACACATGTGATCAGCATATCGAGGGTTCTTGGCGTGGCTCCAGTAGATACAGCCATTATCTAACGTTTTGTACGTATACTCTAAGCCCTGACACCTACTCTATTCAATCAGGTGTTTGAATAGATCTCCTTGTAATGGATTGACTATTTCTCTGAACTTCTTTTTTCATATTGATTTATGGTCTTAAGATTTTAATCATAGGTCGATTGAAGCTTATATGTTTACCTCAAGTGATTTGATAACATAGCAACGTCGACATTTCTATACATTTAGTATAGTTTTCTATAAGTAATATAACTATAAGGTCATTTTTATTTCAAACTATATTCCTGGGATAAATCGAGAGGTTATTGTTAAAAAACTCCCTTTATGTCTCGATTCAAAAAATTGCTTGTTGAGATGCCTCGAATAATATAATTGTAAGAAAATTCACAATGTTTATAGTTTTAAGTATAATTACAAAAAATATCATTACACATCATACTTATTACTATAAAATTTAATAACAAACAAATTGAAATAATGTTTATACGAAGTGTATATATGTTATATGTTCATAAACTTAAGTGAGTAAATAACACTTTAAAATATAAAATCTTTTTCATTTTTAAATATTTTTATGTGCATTTTAGAGAACATAATGCATTTAAGTGATATCGCACGTACAAAGAATAGAAAAACACATGTGATTCTTAATAAATTGTAAATAAATTTTAAGGTCGTAAAAAAAACTATTTTAATTGCGGCCGTCGTGTCGCAGGGCCACAAGCAAGGAACTTGGTTCGAATTCCACTCGTGGGTATGAGTAATCAAACCTCTTTGGCTGTACTGAATGTAACTGGCTTGTTTTAATGCCACTAAATGTGACATTCTGAAGATGCAATAAATAAAAAAAATAGTAGTCTTTGACGAAACGTAACAATTCCGAACCATTTCTAAGACAGTTGATTATGGGCAATGAAAAATGGGTACGATAAGAATGTGCGAAAAAGATCAAGGTCGAAGCATGAATAAGCTCCACAGTCCGTGGCAACGCCCGGTGTGACTCGGAAAAAAGTGACGCTATGTGTATGATGGGATTTGATAATGAGCTTATATGTGGGAATTGATGAGGTTATAAACATGGTGAATAGGAAGGCCGTGGTGTTCCACCAAGACAACGCCAGACCACACTCATCTATAGCCATATGGCTGGGATGTATCGATGTATCCTACTTATAGCCCTGACCTTGCACCATAAGATTTTCAACTGTTTCGGTTATTGCAGAACTTTTTAGGAAGCATAAAGCCTACCTCAAAAGAACACTACACCACATATTAGATTTTTTTAATCAAAAGTCTGAAAAAGTCTGTGTGCGGGATGCAGCGTGAAGCCGATTTAATTTTTTTCTTAATAAGATATTAAACTCAAAAGATTAGCACACAACCACACTTCCAAACCGAATCTCGGCGTCGTCATTTCTTATCATTATTGAATTTATGTAAATGATGTATAATAATGTCAAAATATAGTATAAGTCTGAAATTAGGCGGTATCCCTTAAAATAAATTGTTTTCCGCGAAACGACGCATCGTAATCCACCAGCGATATTACAAAAGCTTCATAAAATTTAGAAACCAGTTATTCGGCAAGACGTAAACAAGGAAGGGAAATAAAAATTTTACAGCGCATTCAGCATTCAAATCTCTTGATTGTTTGTCAAGTTCACGAAGTTTCTAAGCGCGGATCTCTTATTTGTTACTCATTACGTAATAAAATTATAAAATATATACAGAAATATATTTATTTTATTGGAAATATAAATTTAATGGCTCTAGCATCGGCTGTCGACAATTAATGGTGTCGAGCGCGGGGCAATCTATATATTAATTATTAAACTCGAAAATAAACTAATACTCAATAGTAATTAGTTTATCAAAATAACAGTGCATTTTTAAAGTCCGCAATCTTTTGTTCTGCATTATTGTTGTTTTCTCTATTGTTTTCTCAAATATCTTAGTTAACTAGTTTTGTTGATTGCTTGTAGCATAAAACATATATCAAGAGGCCAGGCGTATACGCGACATGTTGTGGGTTCGATTCCCACTTGAGGAAATCAAATATTTAATATTTTTATTTTCTCACTCTGGTAACGAGGCAAAGCGCGGCGTTAAGTTATCCCATTCAACATGTAATGCCTCGAGAATTCAACGGGAAGAGGAGAATGGAAGTGTCTTTTTGGGAGCCTACGCTGCCTACGCTGCCAGGTGTGGAACATAGTGTAAAGCAAAACAAAAACAATCAGATTAATCCCGTTCACAGTAACTGCGAACCCCATTAAAGTCAAAGGCATATTCACAATTTGTGTTACCAGAGCCTAAGCGATATTTAAGTAGATTCAAAGTCAGTGCAAAGTCCTTAATAATTTTAATGGTAGCTATATCTTGCCAAAGAATCTGATCTACACAATAAGTTTCGTAGCACGGTTCAACGATTTATCCAGAACGATATATCATTTTCACAAAATGAAAATGACATATATTAAAAATATAGTATATATATTAGTATTTAACGTCCATTTTATTTCACACCAGATACCTACTCATAAGACCTTGGATCGTTATTTTCTTAATTCGAGCTACATTCATCTGACCAAATCTATTTCATGATAGATTTCGTTGAACATTTTGAATTTTTTGCTGTTTCGTTTTTATCAGCTCACAAGTATATCACAACCACTTGGGTGATAAATGATTAATGCATTTTTAGAAAATTTATAACATGTTATAAGATAAAATTATATTTTTATTATATTTATTCAAAGTACCCATTGAAGCTGACTGACAATATTAATATTACAGCCTACGTTTCCAGATCGATTTATTTCGTAGGTTAAAATAAGAGCTATTTTAATATTTCAATATGTTAAAGCCTGCAAGACTACTCTAGATAAATTTATGTCCTGACCTATTTATCAGGAACGGGACGCGGTCGGCGTAAGAAGTGAAGGCACTTTGTCCTGGAAACCACTAAGATCAACTGAGCTACTGAGACAAGGGAAATTGAGGGGACAAAGAGGCAAATAAACACAATTTAAGTATAATTAATTATAATGTATTATTGTGATTAATTTTATATTATCATTCAAACTGAGTTATTCTTCGTTGGTTTGTAAATAAACTTTGATTAATGTAAAAATCCATACTAATATTAAACAATTAAAGAGTTTGTTGGGTTTAACGCACTATCTCCTGAAACATTAGATAGGACATTTATCGGGAGGAAGCCAAAAATACTAAAGACTTAGCGTTATACTTGTCGCTGTAATGCAGGATCCTAAGTGTAGGATTCCAAGGTAACTCCAGTCAGTTACTTTGCGTACCTAGAGTGCAATTTGCAGCATGTGCCAGTTGTGAATGAATCATCACATCTGTTCCAAATATAACAAATCATTGCATATTTTAAAATATTATGTAAATCGCATTACCCAGTATTTGGTTTTCTTGTTTTCAGTGAACTAAACAATATTTTCTATTTCTATATTTTATAGTGAGTTAATTTTTGAAATTTTTACATTTATTTTAAATAAAAACCCTCTTCCACAGCAGAAAGGTATTTGTAAAAAATGTACGCATTATAATATAATTGCAATAATTAAAACAGACACCGGGAGAAATAAACAAAGGGCCCAGCGGGCTCTGTAAAGGTTTTAATTTTAACACAAAACCATCGTGCAGAGCAATATTGGACAGCGTATCTATCCAAGTTAGAGAACGAACGAGCATTTAAAATTTTATTGTTACTCCTGTACCCCGAAATGTCTATCTAGTAAAATTCCAAACTCGTTTTGCCTTGATAAGCCAAATCTAACGAGCTTATACTGAATAAATAAAATTATATAGCATTTTAAAAAGTACGAAGATAAGATACTCGACATTAAAGTGGGGTGATACTTCACAAAGCCTGCCCTCAAAAAAATAGAAAACAACAGGCTAACGAAGATAAAGTACGCAAAAAATATTCTCTACCGAGCAGTTTCAAAAAGAAATGTCAATATCGTCGTTTCAAAGAAAATATTTGTTTCGCCAAATTCTTATTTATATATTTTTATTTACAAAATGCTAAAATAAAAGCAGACATCAAAAAGATTTAAGTTATCTGCATATTACGGTATTACGTAAGCCTTTGAAAGTACGGGATCTCTAGATCAAAATGTAAATGGTCTTTCAACTGCCACTAAAGAAATTACTAAAATATAAACAAATTTCTTGACTCTCTCTCTCTCATATGTTTATTTTTTTAATATCAAGAATATTTATCATTTTTTACATATTATTTTTTACATATACATATTATATAAGTATTTCACACCAAATTTATATTTTTACAGAAATAGCTAGCAATTTTACATTTCACAATTATGGTTTTACACTTCAAATTCGCCATTTCGAGCCTCAAATTAGTAATTTTTAAAACCTCATATAATCATATTTTTACACCTCAAATTCATCCGAGTTCCAAAAATTAAGATTTCCACTCCAATTTAAAATTTTACTACAATATTAACAAATCTAAGATATTCATTTTGTAAAGCGTATTTTTACAAAATTAATATGCAACATTATGTTTTATTACTAATTAATTACTCAGGGCGTTAATCGAACCCATCACCATCGCGTTTATAATCACATGCTTAAGAAACTGCACCATGACGGCTTAACGAATATTATATGCTTCTATATTCGGATTAGTACAGTAAAATTTAAGATTGCAAGCAAATATTCGGTGAACTGGTTTATTTACGGAACGTGCATGACTGAGACAAAGTAAATTTCGCTCATTAAACTTAATGATACGTGGCTCATATTTAAAGCGACATTTTATCCACGTATATTACGTATGGAAGCTGATGTTAAGTCAAACTTTTCAAAAATAGATGAAACATATTGACATATGACTCTTCTTTTTGCCTTTTAATTCGTTAATTAAAACTTACTATGCCATTGTGATGCAGTGGGATAGGAATGGCGTCTCAATCTGAACACGATGGTTGTGGCTTCGATCCTAAATGGGGGAAAATTATTGTTGTATTTCCCAAATTCAATAAAGACAATGTGCGGCGTTTAGTTACGCCACTTAACATGTACCCTATAGTATATATAACAAAATTATAAAGCACTAATGTGTATAATAATTATCGTAGTAGTTCTATTTAAAATAATGATAATGCACAACTTAGTTGCTTTTACTTAAACTTACTAATACTTGTACGCTCAGTATCAGATTCCGGTCTAAAACCGCATATAGATTTATAAGCGCCAAGATCACAGAACAAAGCCAACCAATGAATGCGTACCGGGTTAACCATATGCAAATACATTCGAGAAGTAGATTACCGAGATTAGTTCACATTTAAAGGCAGTGTGTGCAAGGTAAATTACCAGTATAATTCCTCTTAAAATCTCATGACAACATTCTGTGTTCCGCTGGCAACGATCCAGCTTCCACAGAATCATGTCGGCGAGTAGAACTCTAGAAACTTTGAACTGTGTAAACGAGGAAAAACAGTTGCAATAAAAAACTTTGCGAAACTTCGGTTCCAGGTAATGTAAGGATGTGCTCCAGTTTCAAGTAGAGATATTCGAAACTCTCTTTATAGTTAATGAAGTTTGATTTTTTTTATGATGAAGACAAAAAATGACAAAAGCATAATAAAATAACTGAACTAACTGAATAAAATAATTTAATTTAATAATGTTGAAATTGTATTAGCTTAACATCGTAACGTCTTCTATAGTTTGCAGTATCTCATTTGACTATTGCAATTTGTAGATATAAATGTAACTTCAATAGAATTTCATTTATTCATATATTTTTATTATAAAATATCTAGCTAATAAAAAAAAACCTGTGAGAGCAGTTTTAAATATTATATATTTCTGACATCATTCCAAAAATTTTAATGAAAGTAGGTCAAATCAGTCTGAAGTGTCGGAGAGGAAAATTTAGGGAAGCTTTTAAGCATATATGTATGTATAAGTAATTACTTAATGTACAACTTTATGGAAATTTGGCCCTTAATACGTATTTTTAAGTTGTAACATGTTATTTAGATTAAAAATTTAGAATATAGGCTATTTCATAAAAAAAATCATAAAGTGAATCTGCTCCTTTTCTGTGTTTCATTACTTGTTATTTTCTCGTCGTAATAAAAACTATCGTTTTAAATATTACCTGCATAAAATCATATGATTTTACGTATTTTAAGAATAATTTTTACTCTATTTTCTTTATCTTTTATAGTATTGTGTTATAACAATGTTATAATAATATAAGAAGAATATCTTAAGCTAAATCCCAAAACGTATAAAATATTTCTTCATTAAATAAATTAACATATTTAAGGTAGGTAACGGTCATTGCTATCTCCATACTCTGAGCAACAAAGCAAATAGCTTTCTGGGCAAATATTATGTAAAGGCTATGAATATCTTAAATATTATTCATAGTAGAGGAGCGTTTTTTGTTAAGATGATACGTGAATTTACCTTTATAATAAAAATGTGTCTCCATATCTTATATATTGAACTTGAGCACTTCTCAAGAATAAAATCTGTGATATGGAGACTCTTTAGTACCAAAGATGTAAAAATCCCATTTTTGTCCCTTTTGATTTTTATAACCTGCTTAAAACACATCACCGTGTATTTTTTTTATAGTCTGCAAGAGTAACATCTACAACAAAACGTAGCATTAAAAATTAAATAAATAAGCAAATAAATTGCTGTGATATAATGTAATTGTATGTAAATGCGGCAGTTAAAGTTTCATTATTCTCAAACAAACTTGCTACTGTTCTCACAAGGGACATGTGCTCGGCAATATCTGCAAAGCCGATGCTTTAAGCATTCTACAAAATGCATTTTGAGACACGTCTCAGAGTATTTCTCTTATTCACGCTCGGCTTGACGGGGTTTATGTTTGATGTAAAATGAAGAAGTTGCATGATTATATATATAATATATATTATACGTATTATGCAAGTTTCTTTTTTCTTATTATTATTGTTATCTTATAAGAGCTCTATTTGTTACTTTTTAGTATACTTTTCAACTTTCTATTTAATTAAACGTATTTATATGATAATTCTTCAAGATAAAGGTAAAAGTAAACATGGTAAATTAGTTGTGAACGAATAATTAAATAAAATGTACAATATGAAAAAATCGATTTCAAGTTAATTCTATAAATAAGTGGCACAAAACAACTTTAACTTTTATAAGTGTAATAATGTCGACGGATAGCGTCCGAGGAGCAAAGTTTCCAACGTGCAAGCGTGGAAAAACTGCACCAATATCAACTTTCTATGACTTTCTCTTACAGAAATATATATTTTTTTTCAACAAGACAATTATATTTAAATTTTCTACCAACATAATTTGTTTTACGCCATTTTTATTTGTGGTTATATTTTACATTGTTAGGTGTCAGTATGTGCCATGTTTTCCTTCTTCGACTTAGTTTAACTTAAAACTAAATTTAACTTAGATTTCGGCAACATTTCGGCATGTTCTATAAAGTTTTGTAACATTTTTAAAACTGTTATTCCACACTAACAAGAGAAAAATATTTTTAGAATACGTATAAAAATTTTAACGTGGTGGTAGATATGTGAACATTTTTTTACGTGTGCCTCTCGGATACTGGCTAAGCGCTCTGACCACTAACTAAATCATACGTTCTTGACTTCGTCACAACTTAGTTATATATAACTATTTTTTTATTACTTTCCTATTACTACACAATTTTTACTACTTACATTTCAACTAATTTTGTTTTATTATCATCTATATATTATATATAAAAGGAGATGTTCTCACTGACTGAGGTAAGACGCGCGCACAGCTGTAACCTCTGGTAGTGGAAACGTGAAATTTGGACAGATTTTTATTTTTGGAATGTGGACACCCGCATTACAATATAAGGAATTTAGAAAAATTTTACCCCCAAAGGGATTAAGTAAGGGTTGAACACTAGAACGAAGGAATGAAAACAGTAAATATTTAATTTACTCGAAGAGAATCGAACCCACAATCTGCCACGTTTACAGACATACGCTTGGTGCTCTACGCCACTATTTGCCTGATTAATGTGAAATATAACAGAATATTAGAAACCTAAATCATATTCATTTAACATCTACATAATTTCCTATAAATATCTTAACACCCCTTCCATAGCGTTTATCAAGTATTTTAATATTTCCTAGGCAAGCTGTTAATTAAAACACAATGCGGCTGGTTTCTAATAAATTAAAGCACGCTCGCACGTTAAGCCGCGATGCTGAGCATATACTGTGTTCTAAAGTTATAACATTACATAAATTTCAAGTTGGCCGGAGTGGCTGTATGAGGCTGTACAAGGCTGTATTATAGAGGCGATTGTAGACCGACCGAGGATTTTATCAGTAGCTCATAGTGTGTGAGTGTATAACAATCAGTGCTTTGTTTGTGGACCAGAACCCTTTGCCAGTGTGGACGGGATTTTTAATCTCGTGTAAATATAATTAAGTTCTATAGTTAAATAAATTTATGAGCCAGGCCAGGCGTGGCGCAGAGGCATAAATTGTGGCTGTAAGCGTGACGGTTGTGGGTTCGATTTCTGCTCTGGTGAATAAAGTATTTAATATTTTCATTATCTTGAACGGAGCATTGAGTTCCGCCACTCAACACTCACGTGAAAGTGGGGAACGGAGTGTATTAACACTAGGTTCTACGGTCCTCTCTGTCTACTCTGCTATGTATGTATATGTACAGTATAAGTAACAGATATTTTTTATGTTAAATATCCATAATTAACTGCTTAAGAGCTACAATTAGTACAAAAAAACTTTGAAAATAATTTAAAAGAGTTTACTTCTTAAATAGCGACAGTAGAAAGATAATTTTTAAATAGCGACCCAACGATTTCCCTAAAAAAAAAAGATAATTTAATTTCAACAAGTTAACGGCTAATATTAACTTCAAAGGCTTCCTAAAAGCTTTTGAAAGATTGAATTGACAACAAAATATCAGGTTTTTATCATAGACTAGAAATAAAAAAATATTTCTTTATCATTTCTCCGTTTGTGTTGTGGAACACGTAACAAAATTACTGTTATTCCTGGTGGACCACTGTTAAGCCTACCCGCGACCAAATTTTTTACATTGTAGTAATTCGGCTTATTACAGTATTCTTTTACTACAAGTTGTCTTTCTTTTACAATTATATTTTTCGTGTGATTTTGACAGCTTACTTTTTTTTTGTTTTAATTTATTTTATTATTTACAATGACGCATGAGAATAAGTTAATCTTTAAATAAGCGTATTGGTGCTGGTCAGAGTTAATGGAGCCTTCGCTGCATTGATGAGGCTACGAAACAGTGTTGGTACCGACGTTGTTATACGGCAGCGAAACGTAGGTATTACAGAATAAGAATCTAAGAAAGATAAATACCGTCGAGATGCTATCTCCGAGTAGGATATGCTTAGCTGATCGAAACCTAAATTTTTAAATAAAAACATATGTATTTTTTAATTTAAAAATAATGTTTTAATTTAAAATTGTAGTGTACAAATATTGACATAAAATATTTGTACACTACAATTTTCAGTGTCATGTCGAAAGTTTAACGTATCGACAGTATGCTAACATGAAAATATCTATAATTTTTCCCGTTCGATGGACGCATAAAGGAAAATTGATTTAATATTGAAATTCAATATAGTGTAACGTCCACTACAGTTGGATGTACGATCTCGGAGAACGAGTAGGTATTCGTTTTACGTACATATATTTACAGTGTATGCCCGCTACATATATATATATATAGATTCTTCTGTCAATTTATGTACATCAAAATATATACATCAATTCTTCTTCTTACCTTAGCTTACTCTGATGTAGATAAGTAAGTTTCATCTAAATCTGTTAAGTAGTTTTTGAGATATGCGCCTTAATGACTTTTTACATTATACAACATAAATGCGGGATTTATTAGTAATTATTACGTATGGTTAAAAATAATCACATAAAACACTAGGTAGATTATATATTTAACCTGCTCTATAAATATTTCACGATTTAACATTATATCAGATTTTTGGTTAACGATTTGTGGTTTTAATTGCGTAATTTAACGGTATTTGTTATCGGCTTTTAAATAATACGTAGAGAAAAATAAATATTTGCTACTTTAGTAATTACCATTTTAGTATATTACTGATATAAAGAGGACAGTCATGTCGCTTGGTCTCCTACGTGTGGACTGTAAGGCGATATATGCGGGATATAGCGTGAAAGCCTAAAAGATAGCTTTACAAAAATATTTTAAATATTGATCGTTCGAATGTGAATTTTAAATTAAATGTTAAATAATTTGCAAATACGAAATTGTTACTTTTACTATAATTATAAATATATACAACAGCTGTTCACTAATAGCTGTTTGTGTATCTATTTATGTTAGTATTGAATCTAGCAATTAGCTTGAGGGGAATAACTTAGTCCAAATAACTATTATTATTAACCAAGTACTTAATTACCCAGCATTATGCAAACCGCATACGTTAAATTACTATGTATAGTATAAGTTACAAGAGAGCATAAATTATATGTTGTTCTGAGATGTTTAAAGGAGTCGATTCGTGGCTTGTACTACTTCTTCGGAGGAATCCTGGCATTTATCCTGGATTTAACCAAGTTTACTTTCCTACTCAACGTACTGCACTTTATACGGTATTTAACTTCTTCGGTGTATCTTCTCTTCTCTAGTCCTACCTTACTAAATGTATCGTTCATTAATAAAGTTATATTTTTATTTCAGAAAAGTCGTGGTAAGTTTGAGCTCTTAATTTCCTTCATAGACAACAAGTTTACAAAATACTTCGTAGACAACAAAATACTTTTTAAATGTAAATTCACGCATATTTTCGTTTATAGCCGAATATTAACAGAAAATCTAGTGTTAGGATAATGAATTCCCTACATTCTACATTTTGTGTTGAGTGGCGTATCCCAACGATTCATTTAGTCTGCCAGAACGAAGAAGTGAAAATAATTTAAATATAATCACCCCCTAAATAAGCATAGAATCCACATACATCCCATTTACAACCACGTCGGGCGGGTACGATTCTTTTCTCTAATTATAAATAAAACATAATATTTTTTTACTTTGTTTGAGTAATATTCCACACTTATGAAATAAAATACTCTCAGAATATATAAAAACTTGAACGTCCAAGCGCTTTGACCAGTAAGGTGTACATTAATAATAAACTACGTCGAAATTCTTAGACTTGCTTACTTTATTTATATTGTTGTTAGAAATGCTACTCTGTAGGGAAATAGCACGACGCGCGGGTTCGAATCCCGCTACGTTCAAGTTTTTACTCTTTTACAAGACGTATGTCTTGTAAAAGAGTATAGAATATAAAATTATTATTCAAATAGTATAAAATATATTTTGTAATAATCTTAAAAACACAATTTGTACCACAAGTTAACAGGATCTTTGATAAATTAAACATAGTAACAAAGACCTCGGAGAAGTTACTCTGATAAAGCCTATGTTAATTTACCGTATAAATCAGTTCTAAGCAGTAAATTTGATTTTCAATATTATTTCACGTTTCTCGGTAATAAACGAAAATAATTTAAGATTAATTCAAAGGCAAAACGTAATCCAGGCTTGAAGGACCACAGCAATAACAATTAGCGATGGAATCAGCATCAAAGAGAAAATAATAGACGCACGAAATTTTATTTAAGGCCAGTCGTGGCGCAGAGGCACAAGTGTGTGTCTGTAAATGCGACTGATTGTGCGTTCGTCCTCCATACGACGAAATAAATATTTATTTGAATGCTTTCAATTTCTTATCTCTAGTTTCGCGGCATAGCGCGGCGTTTAAATCCGCCACTCAACACGCAATGCCTCCAAATTTTGGATGAAAATGTTGAACGGAGTATTTTAACACTTGGTGCGCTCTGCTTACCCTGCTATGTGCGGGATAGCGTGATGCTATTCTATTTAAGATTAATTCAACGGCAAAACGTAATCCAGAGCCTCGAACGGCCACAATCATAACAATTAAGAGGAGAATAAGCTTCAAAGAGAAAATAATAGACGAAATTTCTATTGAAAGTTGTGTTGTGGACGTAAATTACTCGGTTAATTCGACCTGCCTGTTGCGCTTAGTGTTCAATTTCGCCTGGGAAATCAAACTACACGCGAATCTTCCACAGTAATTTATTTCCCAGTGTAGGATAATATAGTCGGAAAATTTCATTTGATTGTTAAAACATATATGAATAGTGTATTCAATAGCAAATCATTTTGTAATTATGTACAGGCGAACTAAATAATAGAACCGCATTGTTATATAAACATAAAATAAAACTATTCTACTATGGTAGAAAATATGACTATATATATTTTTTATTTTAACCCCCCCGGCTATGGATGTTATAAGATTGACGCGTCTGCATCTTTGTCTACATAATATATATCTGTCGCACGGAGCTCATGAATTAATAAACAGATCTGAGTAGAGATTTTTAATCGAAAACCTTGTCGCGGTGGTTCTTACCTATGTTTATGAAAAGTGGATTTAGCCAAGATTTTGGGGTATTTTAAAATCAGGGGGTTTTCACTTTCCGGCCAAATTAGAGACATTACGTGTTGAGTACAGAAACTCGACGACGCGCTTTGTCTTGCCAAAGTGGGGAAATAAAATAAATTTCTTATAATGGGATAGATATACAAATATGATGGTATATAAAGTTCTTTTTTTAAAAAACAGTTCTTATCTCTGAACGAACGAGGCTGCTTATCAAATAAACAGTAATAACCTCAAAGATTAACCATATACGAAGATGGATATTAATCTATAATAGATATTCAATTAACTAGCAGACTGAATAGAAATCGAGACGCTTAGACGGCCTATTGTGGAGCCCACTCTGTGAGTATATTATAGGATATTTCGGTATTGTCGGAATAAAGACATAATAAGGTAATCAGTTAATAGGTTTCTCTCCAGTGTATCTGGATTTTCTATTTAGATATCATTTCGAAATATTCTTGACTTTCAAGAGTGCAATTGATATTTTTAATGTAGAAGATGAAAAGCTTTTAAAATAATATTTTATAGATTTAAACTTTATGTCAGAGTTCATATTATATTGATAATACTTATTAAAATGAAAATATTAATATTCTGTGTAAACGTATCCATATTCTCTTAAATACGAAACGTGGGATATAGTGGCTTGAGTAAATAGTACATGTCTACTCATTATTAAATAATCGGACACGGCATTATGTAGTTATTTATTTTAATATTAAATAAGAACTTCGCCGTCTCTTCTACTGCAAATATAAAAATGTATGCTTAAGCGTTCATGTTCCATTAAAGTAACAACATATTGCAACATTTTATTTTTACTTAATGTTATCTTTTTTTGCTTTTTTAAGGTTGACGCTGTACCTCCCATATAGCAGTGTTGAGTGGCGGAACTCAACGCTGCGCTTTGTCTCGTTACCAGAGCGAAGAGAATAAGTAAACGAAAATATAAAATATTTAATTTTCTCGAGTGGGAATCGAATACACTATCTGTCGATTCTACAGCTCCTCCTTGCGTCACGACTGGCCTCAACATTATTTATTAATAAATAATATATACGTATTTATTATATATATTTAAGTAACAAAGACCTAACATTGGAATTCTTATGAGAAAACAGATATTGCTTAGATAAGCACCTGCAAAGACGTATAGCAACGCTCTTATCCCATCATAAGCCGAGATAATCAGGCGTTTCTAGTAAACATATCACAAGCGTTATAGAAACGGTAGCATAGTGGGTAACGAAAATTTCTTAATGGGCATGGACTATCTAAACACTTGGTTCCCAGGTTCCCTCTGCCTATCCTGCTATATGCGGGATAATCAGACGGTAATATGTGGGTATTACAGAAGAAAAATGAAAGTAAGATGAAAGCCGTGGAGATGCGATCTCTTCCTAGGATATGCGGTGTATGCTTAGCTGACCGAGTCCGCAATGAAGAGATACACAGAATGGCAGGTACTAGCGAGAATGTTACGGTGAGAATGAAGAAGAACGTGCTCAGCTGGTTTGGGCACGTCGAACGAATGAGTGATTTATGGTGGAAAAGTGAGTGATAAGAGACGTAAGGGGAGACCTCGGTTGACCTTCGAAAACACAGTATCTAAGATACTGGAGGAAGGTCACATAAAAAGCCTGAGTACCCCCCGGAGGGCATGCATGAAGAGGATGATGACAGTGAACGAGGTGAAAGGTATGTAGGGACCGTAGCGTTTGGCGCTCCGTTCTCTCTGACTACCCCGCTAAGGATAAAGCGTAAATCTAAGTTAAGTTAAGTACCTAAGACAAGTAAAGATAAAAGTTAGAATTTAATCTATTGATAAATTTAAATATATTATAAAATATGTAATTGAAAAATATGACCTAAAAGTGTATATATAAAACCTATTAAAACCTCAAACTCGAAGAAGTTCAAAGAAGCATTAAGCTCTCTGTGGTGGTTGAGAGCTCCTTATGACACCAGTATGGAGTTAACAGTTAGGAAAGATATTTCACATTACTGATGTATACATACTGAAAATAATGATATTGGTGACATCGCGGTGCCACGGGAAAACTGTGATAGTTATGTGTTCGATTTCCATTCGTGGAAATGAATTTTTATGAATTCCTTTTGCTGACAACACAAAGCGCGGCGTTGAGTCTCGCTGTTCAACACGGTTCGAATTCGGACGGACATCATTATATGTTAATTTTTCTGTGTGTTTAAGACAGAAAAGCATTCTAGATAGCAAAAGTGTACTAAATTCGTTAGTATCTGTATAATCATTGAAATTCTGTGTTCGGATTTGATGTTTGCACACCTCTCCTATCTCGACGTCGAATTCTCAATTCGTATTACAAACTCAAATATTCAAAAGTCATTTAAGTTGCTGTTTTAAATAAACCAATTGTATATTTATTAATTATTAACATTTTATGTATTGGAATGATTTATTGTAAGAATCAGAAAAAGTATTATATAATTTATATGAGAAAAATATTTAGACACAATTAAATTATTATTAGAAAAAAATTTCTGACTTATAATTATAGAATCTACACATTTAGTACGATTTAGAAGACATGCGTAGCATGTACAATTACCAAAACAATTCTCAAAAGAGATTTTTAATCGTTTACTCTGGTATTGGGTTAAAAGACGACGACAGAACGAACAAAAGTTCAAGGCCAACCAAGCTTATATCGTGTCGGGCTTCAATAGGATCTTCACGGATATTATTTAGGAACCAGCGAAAGGAATAATGAAGTCATATTAAACTTTGAGATCTTAACAACCACCGAAATATAGGGTGGTGTCTAACGAAGCCACATAAGTTTTAAGTGGCCTCGGGGTTTCCAAGTTCCAGCCGGCCGTTTATCCTTCACAACAAACTTATTTGTTACATCCACCTAAAGCGCTGGTGATGCTTACCGACTCAACTTTGATAGTGCATTAAAACTTAACATTTTCGATTTATATAACCGACGACTATAAAAGCTTCATGGCAAATGAATGCAGTTCGTTCATTTATGCATGCGCCAACTTTAATATTTCTTCAAATTTTACTTCGGTATTCTTTCTTTCAGAATATTTATTTAAGAAAGATATTTTTGAGCAAAAAATATATTCTACGAATTCCAAGAAATTTATAAAGACATTAAACAAAGAGTTTCCTCGTACACTCTCTCTCAGATTGTTTCAAAAGTCTAAATTAGTTCGAAAATAAATGATATATCTGGTTTTTCACTTTTAAAATAAGTTACTGTAGCTAGTAATATATTTTTACATGCTTAAAGTTTTGAACTATTCCTTAAACTTGAAAACCAATAAAATTATAAAGTCTACCGAATAAACTTTTCTTGCGTATATACCTACTTATTCGGCTATGCATTATAGATATGTGTATCAAACACAAAATTCAGAACTAAATTACCAGCACTCTTGATATTAGTTAATTCATCACAAAAGTTTATATTTTTTGATATCTGATGATTTTAATTACAAAATTCATAGTCGGCAGACGCTCACGAGGCTATCATTTTCACATCAAAAAATTAAAAAGTCAAATGGCAGCCTGCATCGCCGAACTCGATGCAATCCAGCCGAACGGAAAATTGATTTTATGTTGTATACATATATCACTCTTATGCACAAAGATGAATAGCATGAGCGAATAAATTTAAATAAAATCATAATTGATTATATTATATTAATAGCCACGTTATGAATTGTTAATTATTATAGAGTAATATTACCATAATTAAATTAATAATACCATAAACAGTCGTGGCACAGTGTCTGAGCATCTGACTGTAAAATCGATGTTTGTGGGTTCGATTTCCCTTCGAAGGAATGTTTTTTCCCTACTATATCTCCAATGTTGGCTGGAAAGTGAGGAACTCACTGTCTCAACAAAAATTTCCATTCCTAGAAAAGTGTGCTTTTGAAAAAATACTTTTATATATTAAAACACAGCCATCAAATTGATTTACTTACACTAGCTACAACACTATTATTTTTAGAATTCACTAAATTGGATATATGTACAAAAGAGGTTAAGAGGCTGCCACGAAGTCCTCGAGATAAAGCTAGACATGTAGCAGTCAAATAGAGAAAGGGCGAACTAAACTTGTACCGGCCTCACCACACTATAATCGATAAATCTAAAACTTTGTGGATTTTGAACATAACCCAGAACCTCTCGATGCTTTCATAACGTAGTTCAAAAGCTGTTTCGGATGTTGGATTCTATTCAGAGGCTCGATCTCGAATCAATCTCATACATCCTCTGCGGTTTGGTTTGGAGCATTTTGAGTAAGTATTTTATGAAAGACTTGGTCAGTGTTGATATGAAAAATTACATTAGTCAATAAAGTTTCGACTTGAACATGGAAAAAATATAATATGTTTAAATATGTATGTGAGAGGAAAAAAATAGGTAATTATATATAAATTAAAATTTGAGCAGAACTCAATCAAAGAAATATTTTTTTATAATACATTTTTTTCAATGAACATATTGATTTGGTAATTTCGCAGATTTTTTCGAGGCATTGCGTAGATTGAGGTGTAGAGCCTCAAAGCCAGGCTTTATACCTTAGTTTCAGAATGAAGAAATGAAAATATTATTAAAAAAAAAACAATCGTTCCCTTGTTTGGGGATCGAAAACACAGGCTTTTGATTAGCACTGTAACCACCATAATTTACGTAATGTGGCTCAAATTACGATATCATATTACATTACTTTATTTAATTTGATGTTACAAAAATAAAATTTTATTTCTCTACATAAGTCTATAAAAGTAGCTATTATACTGGGCCAAGTTTGAAACCTATATAGTTATTCTGAGATGAATCTAAATCAACATTGACCGAGCGCGTCCTCAAAAAGTCAATCTAAAGTTCTGAATATATTTCTAGTATTCATTTTTCTACAGCAACTTTTCTTCAAAATAAATATTTGATGAAGCTTTCGACTATAAACTTATTTAAAAAATTTTGTGTCTTCAGTTTTATAATAAATTTAAAAAATACTATACATTATAAAATTCAATGTCTAGTTAATAGAACAAAAGTGAAAAGTTTCACAAATTTATATCATTGTATTCATTGATAAAAAATTGTGCTTATATAATTTGATTTTTATATTTTTAAAATATAAAATTAGGAGTATGTTACAAAGAAGGTTTTATACCATAGCCATTCATTCATTCGCACACTGCTATCCTGTAGTTTTCCTTATACTTTATATATAAAAATTAAATCAGCTTCACGCAGCATCCCGCATACAGCACGGTAGGCAGAGGGAACCTAGTGTTAAGATATCGAACCCACAACCGCGTCGCGTTACAGTCACACTCTTGTGCCGCTGCGCCACGATTGCCTAAATAAGTTACACAATTATAAATATATATTTTGTTATAAGCCTTTAAGCTGTGATCTAAACAGGTCATAAGAACAACGAAATTTCAATACAATTTCAGATTAAAGAATTACGTTTTATAAGAGAACTGTCGTATATAAAATAATTTATTCTCAAAATCGAAGTATTTTCCAATTCAATAAAACAATCAAAAATTCCACGGCCAAATAAAAAGTTGTAATTGAAATTGTTATGTGAAATCAAGAAAATAATGTGAAAAGCAATTGTTTAGCGAAAATAAATTAAACGCTTCACATTTCAAAATGAATGAGATTAACATAAATAAAAAAATTTCACAGTTCAAGTTGCCACATGTATATTTTATATTAATCTGATGAATGAATATAAATTTTCCATGTGTCTCTACAAGATATATGAATTATAGACGCAAAGCTTTCAAAATATTAATAACATTACCTATTTGTTGAATATACTGATGACTTCATATAAATCTACAAAGTATTAATTGTCTAGTAATTTTGGCTGAGCACATACTCCGAGTTGTTGGATAGACGCTATCAGTATAAGCTTCATCTGCTCACGTACATATTACTTACAGGGCTCCATTCCACTTTATAGGCCACATGGGAATTCGGAAAGGCTTCAAGTTTAGTACCACCAGAACAAAGGACGCTCCCAGAGCGAGACCTACAAATACCGAAACAAGGACAAGGAATTTTAATAAAACCCTTATTATCTATTCACGGCACCAGTTACGTGCTTTTACGACCAAAATGGCGATCACGACCCGGTAACGTCATCCCTTGCTTTCTTTGTCACAACTTTGGTAATATCATTATGGATGCTTGGACGTGCAACTGCTAAAGAAATATTATTATAAATAATTATATTATGTTCATAATGTATCGAAACAACAACACTTACAACGTTTCAAGGTTTAATATTTTTCATATCAAATACGATGGACTTGGGTTCATTTTGGTGAATGGATAAATTTTAAATATTTATGCTTCCTCAGTCACTTTTTTTACATTTTATTTAAGAGCGATGTCTTAATTTCCACCACTCAATAAATTATATATCAATAAATAAGCAAGTCCACGAGATTCCGTGTCATCGAATTTCATTTTTTAAACCAGACAATAGACGAATATTAATATAAAATTTTCAGTCTCTGCTCAACCCTAACCGTGTCAAGGTTGGTATTGAAAAACAGCGTTCATAAATAACAAGCACACGCGCGAGAATCCCTCGTGGATTTTATATGATCAGTACAAGGTAACATGCAGTCGAACGTTCGTTAACGAATGATTTTTGAAGTAAAACATAACAATTGTCTGAAATAAAATTGATGGAAACGGAAAATTTATGTAATTTTTTATCAGATTTCCCCTGATCACTTTTTTAATTTTAATTTTAGGCATCACGCCTTATCCTGCGCACACTGCACTGCACAATGCCGTACTTTACCTAGACACGAAAGCGAAAATATTAAGTATTTTATTTCCTCAACTGGGAATCAAACCCACAACCTGTGTGCGTTTTCACACACGTTCCACTTGATCCACTCGTTTCTTTTTTATAAAAAAAAGTTTTGTAACGACGTTTATATGTATTAAGTTTAATAAGTAGCGTCTAATAATAACCTTAAACATCTACATAAACGTATGGTGGCCTGTAGTTTTGGTGATTCAAATTTCTTAAAAAACAACGTAAACATTAAACAGTACAGAGAAGCAGAAGAGGAGAGCTTTCATTATTATTTCCTTTATGTTCATTATTGGAAAAGCATCCATCTGGTTAAAGTAAAGAAGTCAACACATAAAACGAATTGTTTGACTTACATTTACATAAGCACATCAAACAGATTGAAGGAACATGTTTCGTTTTAGGAAATGTCAACAATATATAAGTTAATTTTTTTTTGTATTCTCTGTAATTTGATATATTTTTGTGATGATTTTTCTTTCATATTCCAAAAAAGGGTTGAAGGCCATTAGTACATGCGACAGATTCGATTCCCATTTGAGGAAATGAAATATTTAATATTTTTATTTCTCGTTATCAGATAACGAGGATAAACGCGGCTTTCTGTCAGGTTCCCTCTGTCTAGTTTACTAAGTACGGGATACAGTGTGAAGATAAAAAAAGAATTGTTGTATTTTTTCTATACATACATATGCTGAAATTTAATCTACACCAACAGTGATATCCTGCGCCACTAATTTAATATATCATACTTTATAAAACATTCTTGATAGAAACATACAGTTTAATGAGTTCGGTTTACGTCGACATTGAAGTATTATTCCCAATAAGTCTCAGTTCACATTTCTAGCGTTCGACCCGTCCGTCAATGTCGCGGTGCCGTGGCCAATAAGGGCGACCACGTCACAAGCTTTACAAAGCTCATTTCTTCTTTAACACTTTCTTACCTTATTTCGAACATAAAAATTAAAAATTACATTACGGAGGCCGTCGTGGCGCAGTGGCAGAAAAAAATACATTAAAATAATAATAATTAATAACGTAATGCTGAAAAAAATTTACATTAAATCACCTTCACTGTATCCCGCACACAGAAGGGTAGACAGAGAGAACTTAGTGTTCGGACACTCCGTTCGCCACTTTCCGCCAAATGTTTCGAGGCATTGTGTGTTGAGCGATGAAACACAACGCTGTGCTTTCGTCTTGGTACCAGAGTTACACAATGAAAATTCTAATTAATAATAATAGGAGTGCCTTGAGTGGAAATCGAACCCACAACCATCGAATTTACAATCACACTTTTGTGCCAGTGGGCCACGATGGCCTCTCTCCTATCCTATATTAAATTTATAATTGAATTCTCCCAGTAACTTTTAAAACAGGTGTGACTTTAACCAAGTTATACACAATATAGCGGCGACGTTAGACGAATAAGAAAACGCAGTCGTTGCAAGTTGTAGTTTAAATGAAATGTTGTTATTGTTATAGAAATTTTCTGTTGTACTTGTTTACAACTTTTACTGTTTATGCTAAGAAGTTATATAATGATGACCTTCGCGATGCCCGCTCGGGTGAATAATTATATTTAAATTATTTTCATTTTCCCGCTGTGGTACAAAAACGCGGCGTTGAATTCAACCAGTCAATACGCAATGTTTTGAAAAATGCGCGGGAAGTGGACGACGATGTGTCCTTTACACAAGGTTCCCTCTGCCAGCTAAACGTAAAAGTCTTTATGTGTTACTGAGTGTTTTACTACTATCTATTAATACTCTGCCTATCCTGCTATGTGCGGGATAGAACGTGAACCTAAATACTAAAATATATTCTATGAAGTAAATTATATTTGTAAACGAAGTAAACGAATTTACTTTAACCTAGACTTTAGAAGTTACGTTTAAGCCACATCAACTTTTAAGCGAATTTAAGAATTTAGGTTCTAATACTCCTCTATTTTATTTAAGTTATGCTGTAAAATTGTCTACGTTCGCCATTTATGCTTTCATTTAATTTGTATATTTCATTTAATTATTCTACGAATTTAAAGACTTTGTTGTTTGTTTGAATTGCATTCCGAGCGAAAACAGCGCTTACATAATAGATAGATCTTCAATTCTTTCATTAAAACGGGTCGAAAATAGATGGATTGAACGTGGCTTTTATTTCACACTTTTGATGGGTCGTGTAAGACACATATGTATTCTATTACATTAGCTGTTTCATAACTGAAGGCTAATAGAACAGTATTAAAATTACTTTGAATCAGATATTAAATTGTATGTCATGTGACGAAAATGGTTAAGTTGAAACGTACAGAAATATCGCAGCTACATTTAAGTATACCATTTCTCTAAATTCTTGAAGTTTCATGCAGAAAGTGTCGCCAATAAGTCTCCTTCTGCCTTCCATGCGACTGTTTCATCTGTCACTGTCGACGACGTTTTAGCCGAGAACATTGTATTTTATCACTTCAACGCTTTATTTTAAATTTAAGCGACAACCAATCCTAGAAATAAATTGAAAACTGGAATTTGTTTTTGTAATGGCGAGCACGTTATATTGTTTGTATTGAATAAAGTGTAATGTAATATTTCAAATTGTTTCTTTTTTATGTGAAATGAATTTAACAAATAAAAAAAGTATCTTCTCGGAAACAAATTTGAAATACAACATGTGATGAGATATAACAACATATATTGATTATTTAAATACTGAAATCAACGTACAAGTAATCAAACGTATATTATACATATGGTAATAACTCCTGAACTATCAACGAAGCAATTTCGCAGATATGTCGCAATGGTGATTGGTAAACTAAGTACGACGGGTTGTATGCACTAGATACTGATGATATCAACCATATTAGTTATTGAGTTTTCGTCAATAGTTGTTATTAATTTTAATGGAAATACATATATATGTGACATGTATAGCACAAATTTTTATTAAAATACTAATAATAGTTGTGGGTTGTATTCAATTTTCATACATAGGAATTGTTAGCTTTTCTATTGGTAGATGTGATTATTGAGAAATTTTTTAGATTATAACAAGCGTGTAAACGCGACGGTGTGGCTTTGATTCCCACTCGGAGTAATGACGTTTTTTCATCAGTGTACTATTTCTGTGTTCTAATTAAGCTAAGAACTAAAGTTTTTAGGCTAGGAATATAGCTGTACCAAAAATAATATCTTTAATATGGACGTTAAAGAAAAAAGTGACATTATTGAAATAATGTCAGGCAGGAAATTTAAGAAGATAAAACAATATATTAAAAAGCATTAGACTTGTATGTATATCGTCAAATTTTAACCACTTTTGTGTACGGTTTAGAACTATAAAAAATAAATTAAATAACTATTTAATTTTAACTATAAATATTCACTTAGAACCTCGTATGTTAAGTTGTTTACTTGATAAAAGCCTACTCTGTTTATCTCTGAATGACCATTAAGCGGGTCAACATGACGTAAATAGGCACCCACACACCGCTCCCACTGAACGAGCAGGAAGGAAAATAAGGAAAATATATTACAATTTCAGGTATCTAAAATTTTCCTTAGGCCATGTCCTGCTATTTATGGTATCAAACTATAAATATCAATTGGTAAATTATTCAGAGCTATAAATTTCTTTGATATATTGTAAGATATAAGTATATATTATTGTACGTATATATTTATACTTAAACATATGTACTCCTTTTAATATGTAACAGCGGTAGTAACTTGTACATAAACAATATTTTAGTTTTAGTTTTTTGATAAAAAAAATACACGTAAGGTTCGTTCGTAGTCTTGTATGAAAAATTAAGAAAAAAAGACATCTTTATTATGTAGTGAAGATTTACCACATACATAGTCTCACTATAATATAAGTTGGTGGTAACTCGATTCAAGGCTACTAACTTTATATTCGCTGAGGGTGGGCATGTGAAGACTTCACATATTATGCATGCAAGGAAAGCTCGTAAGGTCTACAAGTTACCATATTTTAAGTAACGAATTCAAAACTTTTTCTCCGCTCCAAGCAGATATGTATCAAATAACATGTAGAGCTTTTGTGTATTTTGATTAAATTTTAATGTCACCTTATAAACAAACTCTTTTATATGCCATATTATATATTTTCTCTAAAAGACCTAATAAAAAGGTAGAAAAAAGGAAATTTAGTCCATTTTTATTTCAATTTTCTTTAATGGATTCAGGAAAATTGTTAAAGAACGATTAAAATGCCAGCTGCATAGTTGAAGACGCAAAACAATAACAACTCTAAGAGCTCAGCACAATGAGGGGAAAACATGAGGTCGCCTATAATTGCTAAGAAATTCAACATTTTATTGAAATTATTATAAGGAAAAAGTAATTTCCAGCATCTCGCATACTTATCTGAAATTTAAATATCGTATCCTGGATAGCTTTTCTAAAATATTTGTTGGGCGTGATTCAAGTCTCACCCGAGAAAATATTTATTAGATTAGAAGATTGGTTAGACATAGTATCATTGGGTTCGGCTACCCACCGCGCATTCTGTTTGACATGTCACAAAGTAGACTAAGGTAAATGACCTGGTGAAGACGGCAAATACTTTAAAATAATCAATCATTAATCATGTTTTTCTGTGTCCAGTCACGAATTTACTTATTGTATGAAATTTAAATTCAATGTATCAAATTTCTCGTAATTAATAAAAAAAATATTGTGAGAAATTTAATATTTAATGCTGTAACAGCTTATAATTCTCGATTACTAGTATAAATATCAAAACCGAGTATGGAGTGTCTTGTGTCTAGATTCCATCTACCTATCCTGCTTTATGCAGGATACGGCGTGATAGTGGTCAGTGACGCCAGGTTCAAAATTCACTTAATACAAAAAATATCACGATATTTATTCCATGAAAAACTGAAATTTAAATTCTATCTCAAGCGTTAATTAATTACCAAGGGCCTATACAAAGTAAACAAATCTTATACAAAGCTGGGTCTCTATAGACATAATAAATGAATAGACACGCCAACAATGCCACAGTGACCTACGGAGTTGACTCCATTATGTGCAGTTAATTTAACTAAGTGTGTTTTGTTGACTAACTTTTAGTTATGTCGTAGTTCTCGTTTTATTTTGATATAAGAAAATATTTCACGTTTTATGTAGGTTAGCATAATGTAGAAAGCATTTCTAAGTATTAAACTACGTGATGGTGCGTTTTTTATAATTATATTCTTTTAAATCATTATAGATTGTGTGTTTTCGTACATAGTCTTAGGTTTTCGCTTCAATTTTAATAACCATAAACATATCGTAGATTTAGAGAGTAAGTCTGTTAAAAGCCTTAATGTAAATAATTATTAGGAGAGACAAAAGATGTCTTCAAAAAGTACAATAATATACGTAATATTGTCAATACAGGTCAATTTTGCTTCTTTTTTTTTCAAAAGGTATATATAATGTATATAAAGAAAAAAATTAAAACAAATCCTTTTTTTTCTTTTACATACTAAGGTAACACTAGGCAAGTTTGCATTCTAAGTCCTGGATATATCATTCGTATTAATCAATATTCAAAATCATATGTGACCCAATAACACAATAAGCAGGTCATCTATTTATGTGACCTGCTGACTCCAGCCAGAATTCCACTGATACACCACAAAGTTGAGGAATAGTTGTGGCATTAACAAGCTGAACTATCCATAGGACAATTCTATATGTCGTGCGGTCCGCAATCACGCAGCCGCGGGTTCAGCGGTTAAGAGATAATGACATTCTTGGCTAAGTTGCCTGGACTAAAAAAAGTCATTTGCTTTAAAAGCAATTCACTTCGGTTTTTCTTGTTTAAATTTTTTTTTGCAATATAAATTGTTTTAGTTCTAATAGTTGAATGGATATGTATTTTATAAACTCGTATTTATTTAATTTTACGCATCGAATATAAAAAAAAATCATAGATTTTATCGATTCAAAGTAATTTTATTTGCAATCGATTTCTTTATTGATGTTTTTTTTTAAATTATATAACTCTTAAATATGATTTAAAAAACACGAGTAAAAGCTTTGCAATAAAAACAAACATTTTCATTTGTAAAAAAATAAATTCTAGGTAGAATATATTCTAGGTAGTTTATTTAAAAATATTATATCATTGAACTAAAAAATATGTTTCTGTACTTTGTGATATGAAAAAGTAAAATGTAGCATAAAATCGTTAAAGTATTTTATTCAATTGACCACACGATATATGATATTTTAGTTTTTTGCATGTCATATAACATAATATTTATACATGTATGTATGGTCAAGCAATAAAATCTTCTATTACAGTGACTGACAGACAAGGCACACCTGAAACTCCACAAAACCTTAAAATTTGAAATGGGAAGTATAGAGAGTACGAAGAAATTATTTTCAGAATTACCGACGGGAACGAAGTCTACGTACACTAAGTCGTAATTATTCCTGTTACATAATACTTAAAAATTAAGCTTTTTATTGCTGTTTCATTTTACGTTTCATTTTTCTGTATGAAGCACTATTACATGTTTTCGTGTCTATTCAATTTAAAGAAACGTTTTATCTCGTGTAGCGCTATCGTTACCCTTGGTAGCGATCTGGCAGTGGCATGCTATAACAGAATTCAATTTCTTATTCATGTTCACTCACTTTATTACATTTTCACGTAGCGGAGCACGTTGAAGCCTGCTTCTTATTTTTTTTCCTTGCAAATATTTATATTGGCTCATAAATTTAGAGGTCGTCGTGGCACAGTGGTTCAAACTTGTGACTGTAAACGTGACGGTTGGGGAATCGATACCCAGTCAAGGAAATTAATTATTATAAAGTCAATGACAATATTTGGCATAGTTCAAAAGAGAAATTGAATAAAGAAGACGTTTTCATTTGTATTGTTTATCCAGATAAACACATCTATCTCCTCGTTAGATTTTATTCCTATATATATTAACAATATTTATAATGCATATTTTATATATCTATGAACATTAAAACCAAGACAAATATATCATCACTACTAAAAGAAGTAGTAATTAAACAGAAATATAAACAGTACAATTTCTATATGAATTATACTGCACACTGCAAGAAAATTATTTACTATCCACACCGCTTTAAGTCTGAATAGAGAAATTCGTCAAGACTCTTAAGCATATTATAAGCAATTAACATAAATAATTCTAGAATATAATTATTTATTTCTGCTTCATCTTCTTAAGCGACAAAAGGGTTCGTGGAAGTAAATATATTTATGAACATTAAGGATAAACAAATATTTATTATTTCGTATCTCTTTGTCTTATTCGATTCAGGGAACGTGTATTGCGTACGTGCTTAGACAGTCGTATTGTGGTTGATATGAAAGTTGTATAAATAAAGCTCGTTAGCGCCCTATTCGTGGGGCTGACTAATAACAATATATAAGCTCATTAGAGGAATGTGTCGTTGATAGATTATTTTTGGTGTTTTGTAAGTATATTTATTGTATTCTTAGGTTAAAATATACAATATCATATTTTTGTGGTATTATAAATATATAATATGTTGTACTGGTATATTAACATATTATGATAATGTTTAAAAAGTATAACGACTTATAGTTACCAGAAAATTGGCTGAAAGATTTTTTAAAGCACATAAAATCTCAATAGAGCCAAGATACTCCGTTCATCGCTTTCCAACCGAATTTGAGACATAATTATTGTAAAGTGTAAACCAACGTCGCATTTTATCAACCTGAGCTGAGAAATGAAAATAATTCATTCCTGGGAGTGAATACGTACCTACAAGCATCGCATTTACTGACCGATACTCTCCCAATATGAAACGAAATTAATTCAACGCACAAAATAATCTTTAACTATTGATAAAACTATGACTAAATTACGAGTACACAAATTAAGCATAAATAATTGTAATAATTAAACTACAGTCAAAGTTTGACTATCATTGTTAAGCTTCACAAGTTTACTCGATACTCAACTATTGGTATTCCACGCTATGGATGTCACGCGTACGCGACGCTTACGATGCAAATTAGCCGTTATCCCTATTTAATATAACACTTTATATCCGCTGACGGATATGCTAACAACAAAAGTTTCATCAACTGTGTATGAATTTTGACTTGACGTGATAAGAAGGAATAATTTAATTTGACTCAAGTTAACTTACGTGTACTTTAACTTCCTTTTTTGTAGCTTCATATTTTGTTCTGCACGTATTAGGGTAGACAGAGCCAGATGGAATCTACAAGTATAGATTTTACATTTTAACGTTGAACCACTATCTACTCCACGTTGGCCACATTTTAACTATAATTTAGCTATATAGTATATTTAAGCCAAAGCGTTATAACACTATAACGTAACTCCCAGCAGATAATCCTGGAAGCCCAAACATCAATAGGCAATTAAATGTCGGAGATAAAGCCTACATCCGGTACAATGGCTACTCGGTTAGGCGACATGGTCATATTTCCCTGGTGTTTTATTGCTGCGCGCACTCCCTGCGCTTTTGTATGTGGTAGGATTATATGTATATTTATATAGGTAGCTTGTGATTTTATCAAAAAGGATGTAAGTCTGAAATATTTCAAAATTAAATAAATTATAAAAATTACAAAGATGTGCTTATTTAGGGTCAAATCAAAATAAACATATATAAGATTTTTTATACATATGTGATTTCTTTATAGCTATTTATTAATTAGCAAAAACAACCCCATTATTTTTATTTCATACGTTAGAAATCTCAAAAATCAAGATAGATAATTTATTATGTATATATTACTTGCGACCAAATTTTTGACTATACACTAATTAAATCAGCTTCACGCTGCATCCCGCGCACGGCACGTTAAGCAGAGAGAAACTAATGTTAAGACATTGGCATTGGCATTGCATGTTGAGTGGCGGAACTCAACGCCGCGCTTTGCCTCGATACCAGAGCGAAATCATTAAAATATAAACTTAAATAATTACTTCATTTCCTCGAGTGGGGGTCGAACCCACAGCCAGTCGATTTTACAGTCACACGTTCTCTTTAATCAGAAATTCTTGATACGCGTGTACAGTGTTAAGATAAGTTAGCATTTCCCTGCTTTGAGACAATGTAAATACGTCAATCCAGGCAATATTGATTGATCTGATTCGTTAAGGCACATCGAGTATTCTATGATGACCTAGATACCTGAGTTTTAACACCCTTAAGCATAAAAACTCTCTGCAACGTAACAGAAATGTTACAAGATAATTATCTATTGTGTTTGTTTTCATAAAAAGTATTGCATAATGTTTCTATCATTCTAATGAAGTTTCTACTTTATAACAAATACTTTTATTTATAAGAGGATATGTGTAAAACTAGTTGGTTTATATGTTATCTGTATGTAATGCGCAAAATATATGTAAATGAAGTCTAAGATCTGCTCCATAACCGACCAGGAGGACATACTTATCTATTGACTTTATAACTATTGGGCTATATATCAAAAACGAAACAAGATGTTTTTTTCAAGTGTAATATTTTAATAAATTTCCTTTTTATAATTTTATATTATCCAGCAGTTTAAGATTACAAATAAAATACATCTGCTACGTTCTAAAATTTGGTACAGATAATTTCAACATGTAAATATGTAGATATGTTAATAGACCATTCGGAAAAATTGTATACCGTGAGAGAAAGCAATTTACGCAATTTCTCTCGTGTGACCACTTTTCCCGCCCCACGAAACCCGTCTCACATATTATACTACTTGTTTACGAACAATTTATGATCATTTTTATATAGCTACTCGGATTTACAATAACCTTTTTCTAAATTTACACTTTATTGTATGGATCGTAAAAGGGGACAATTTTTCAGCTATATGGTTTAAATTGGACGTTGAATCATAGCTTATTAAACACTATATGTGTATTCTAAGATATATATCTTCCTTTATTTGCAAAGCAAAAAAAACCAGGGAACCTAGTGTTAAGACATTCCGTTCTCCACTTACTGCCGAATGCTGGAGGCATTGCAATATTATATCTATGCATTATCATCATTCATCCTCATCATCATCAACATTCATCAAACATGGATTCGTTTGAACATATTCCCGCATAACCTTTGAGTCCAGACAGATCCCAACACTAACCAAAAAATTAAATCTAGCCGCTTGCCAGGGTAGAATGACACCACTTTTATTTCTCATTATTATTTTATAGCGAAAAAAAATATTAAATAATACCTGATGATGGAAACGATGAATCGCTCTTTCTCTTATTTACCTGAAACAAAATAACGATATATAAAGCTGGCGTGTTAAATAATTAATGATCAAAAGGGTTTTACAACATTTATTTGTGTTCGAACCAAAGGAAACTGGTGGAGTAAAGCGGATGGTGGAAACCGCAGCGCGGCTCAGCTCAAGCTAAATAACTAATAAAGAACCGATATACTAATGCAAACATATATATATATATATATATATATATACCTTTCTATATAATTATACAGTATCAAGCTGATTTTTTGATACAATATATATTATAAGATTGACTAAACAAATCGAAATTTACAAAAACAACACAATAGGTACTGTTTTAATAGTAGTCCTTCATTTTAATATCGTGAAGTCCTAGTCAATTAACTAACTTAACTAGTGTTAAGACACTCCGTACCCTACTTCGCCTCATTATCGAGGTCTTGCCTGTTAAGGCGGAACTCAAAGCTGCGCCGCCTTGTCACCAGAGCGAACAAATGAAAATATTATCAAATATTAATTCATCCACCGAGTGGGAATAGAACTACTCTGAATAGAAAACAGAGTATGTAAAATATTCATCTATCTATGCAGCAAGATACAATAAAAAATAATTTAAAAGCATTAGTATATAAACAAAACGATCTTCGCTATATTCACACGGTACTCTATCACAAAAAAATCCTGTGGGGGCTAACATAAATAATAATTAAATAACGAATTGTACAGTACAACCGCGTACCGGCCGGGTCAAGCATTTATCAGTGTCCGGTGTGACCCGCATTCGCATCACCTGCCAAATTATGAAGTTCATAAATGTGAACTTCATAAACCTACATATATAAAATACAACAAAACTTCATCGAATGATTCTTTTATATTGACTACACAAACAATCAATTTTCTCCAGATAAAAAAAATCGTAATGATCTATGTCACGTACATGGAAGGTATCTATCTATAATATATGAAAAAAAGATGTCTTTAAAAGTATATTGTAGAAAGTAAACAAACAACTAGAAAAGAGCTGGTAATTTTCAAACTATTTTCTCGAATCGTAGACAAAAAGTATCACCTTTCGTGCAGAAAAACTAAGTTAAATTTCGTTAAACCGTTTGGGAGCTATGATGCCACAGAGACAATATACACACATACAGAGACAAGAAAACTTACAACATTCCTGTGTGTTCTCCGGGGCTTAAAATAGTAGAAAAGTCCATGTCAACTTTACAGTAATAATAGTTCTTATTACTAATTGAAATATGTAAAATTAAAACATTTACTTATACCTTTAAAGATCATCAGAATTTCACAACAAAATAAACACAAAATACAGTAATATATTAAAATATTATTGTGGGGAACGGAGTGTCTTAACACTAGGTTCCTACTGCCTACCCTGGTGTGTGCGGGATACAGCGTGAAGCTGATTATTGTATTAAATCAAATCGAAATAAAGAAATTACTCAACCAAACATAAATATTAAATAAGCTTAAAAACATACAGCAATGTTCAAAAACATTGCTGTTACAAAGGAAAATAAGGATAACTACCTAAATGAGATTGGATTTGTTGACAGGGAAAAGTTCGAAAACGAAATCGCTTCATGAAAGTACAGTGAATGTTTACAATTAATTAATTCTTGAATTGAATATTTGTATATTTATGCTATCTCGACGAAAATCTCTGGATAAAATTAGTTTATGTTTGTACAATTTATTTGAATTTGAATGTTTTATTTAGAAAAATCTACACGGAGACATATATTACATACAAAAATATTTTAAGAAACGTAATTTTATTTTATAAATAGCATACAGTACAATTAATATTATAAGGAGTCTTTATAAGGAGAGTCTTCCTAAGAGTCGTAGGGTGAGCAAGAGGGTGCGAGTCCGAATACTATTTTTTTTTTCAACCACAGATGGTGAATTCAACCATAGGTTAGAAGGGTGGCACACATAAGTTATTTCTAGGGTGCACAATCAGAGTTATATAACTATATTTGGAAAATAATAATTTAAAAAAATCTTATCAGTATCTCCCATAGTATGTTGATACTATTAATTATCAAAACATCAGTATATTTATTAATATTTTAATTGTAAATAAAAACAGATTGGATTCGGCATCAACATATTTAAATATATTCGCAGTCAAACGTCCGCATTGAACAAAACATTCAAAATAAAATCTACCGGAACCTTTCGTATAACTTCTTTCGTCCCAAAGGACAAAATGGGAAGCTTTAGGTTTGATTGAAGTTTTTACTACGTAACAACAGTTTGTTGCTTTTTACGAGTACCACGTTTACCACGTTCTTTATGATCAATACGCGTTCCATTTTTTTTATCTTCATAGTAAAAAAGGGAAGTTTGTTTTGACGTTTGGTTCCACGGTTGTAATGGGTTCATAATTTCTATTTCAGTTTTAATGATTTCGACTCTTCAAAAAAATTTTGCCTGACGTCCATGCCAATTACTAAGACGTTAAGTACTCCAACGAATTAATAAAAGAAATATATTATTTGTTTAAGAATTATATCAAATTTTTGTTTTCTTAAATATTTGTAAAAAGACTAATCGACATTAATGGTAACAAAAGCTCTTATTTATCTTCATTTTTATTATTTATGAATACGTGTACAGTATAAAGTCATGTATATAACTATAAACAAATGTTGAACAATATTTGCTGATTGAACTTCAAGTGAAATAATATCGGTTATATTTGTTTCATACATTGTTTTCTATTACAATAAATTTCTATTGCACTGTACACCATTGTGAAATCAATATTGCAAAATCCCATAAAAACAAAACACATGTATGTAGGTATTATGCTCCTACAATCAACAAAATAACTTAATTTTTTTATTATTTCCTTTGTTACCATTTTACCTTTAAAAAAAAAATTTTAATGTCTCTATATTTTTCGCTTCATTATAATCTCTCTCAAATGAACTCTCAAACAGTAAAATATCCATTGGAATATAAAACTTAAGTTAAGGATTTTTTCTTTGCAATAATTAATATAATCAGTAATATTTCTAACCCAAAATATTTATATGAGATAAAGAAAATTAACATTAACTTTACAGTAATATTAACCCATGTCCATTTTCTCATAACTTCGGTAATCGCAAAACTCCAGTGGTTAGTTATATTTGTCTAATTTACGATCCGGACGTAGCTAATCCGACGTGGGCACGATAACGCGGGCGACCATTTATTTTGTGACCGAATGCAAACAAAGCAATAGATATTAACAGTGCGCTGAATGATATTAGTTATTTTTTCATATATGTATGTATATATATATTTTTTATATATTTTGTAATATCTGCAGGTATAGGTTACAATATCAATTTGCGCCATTTTCCGTCCCTCTTTCCGACATTTTGTGAACTAATTTATAATCATATATCAAAGTAATAAACCTAATATACTTAATGGTTGGATAAAATAAATAATTACAAACTACTTCGACTACTCTTTAATACACGTAGAACCAAGAAAAATAACTTATTTTTACACTTGAGCTCCACAACACCATTTAGTGAAGTACTCTCATCATACCTCTTGAATGTGATGGAAGATGAAATATTATGTACATATTTATATAACGTTAGGGAATACTATGCTAATATAAAATGATGCTCTAAAATGCTTGCAAAGCAGCAGATATTTCAAAGATTAAGCAAAATACTTGAAAAGATTACTTTCTTAAAGTTAAACAAAAGTGAGAATAACACAATTTTTCGGACACAAGTATTCGTAACGCCAGTTAAACAAGAACGCAGATTGCAAGAAATGTTTTAAGTCGTACAAACTCATTTCTCTTGTCCGCGACGGTGAAAGGGGCGCGTAAATCCACATAATTTTCCATAACAATGTCAAAACTCCAGTTGTGAACACATTGTTTCAATGGAGAAGAAATATACAAAAAATATTATCTTTATAAATATAATCTAGAGGCCAGAGTTGGGGAACAAGCGTAAACGCGACTGTTGGTTCGATTCTCATTTGAAGAAATTATTACTATTTTCATTTCTTAGATTTGGCAAACGCCGCAATCAGTTCGAGGCAAAACGCGGCGTTAAGTTCCGTATTCTACACGGAATGCCTCCAGAATTCGTCAGAAAGCGTTCCTTGGTCTACCCTGCTATATACAGGAGAATATAGCGTAAAGCTGGAAAAAATATATAAGATATTTATTAAAACAACTGAAAAACGAAATTATACGAGTACTTAGTTAAAAAATATAGCAAATGAAGCAAATGAAATTTGTCTTTGTTTAGCTTCAGTCTGGTGCCTACAGGTGACATCAGCACGAAATTAACAATCTCAATTATGATGAAATGATTAATACTCTTAATATGCATAGGTAATTTTATAACATAAGAAACATATTTAAATTCGTTTACTGTACCAATTACAAAATTAAATGAAACATTATCGAAAGACATTTGAATAACCTACAACCGTATCTTTCAACATTTCAAGTGCTCTCTGAAGACGATCAAACTTATGGAAACTGGTCGAGTTATCCACAAGTATTTGAGTTTGATCCGAACCATAGCAAACAGCCTACTTCTCTGTAAACAAACAATAAAAACTTTGATATTAATAGCGAAAGGGTCGCAATTTTCATATAACGACAATCCATTATCATATTAACATATTTATGTTTGCACAATTCCATCCTTCTTTATAACTGTAGTAAAACGTAACAACCGCGTCGCGTCCTCTACGGACATCAACTTCTTTGGAAACGGTTTTATGTGACACGAAAGGTCACGCGCGGTACTTAACTGTATAATATCGGTACTATGTAAATATACACATAGAAATTATCTAAATAGGAAAATATATATTCTCTATATTTGTTATATTAAATTATATATAAACGTGATTGAAAATCAAAGCAATAACTTAGACTTCTATTTGTTGGTAGCCCAGATGTGATATGATAAGTTTTCATTTGATTTGTGTGATAGTAAAAGTAAAATATAGGAACTATTATGTAAATAATGTGTACTTATTTAATTAGATAAGACACAAATGAATACACATTCTTTTAATTATTATTATATAAATACAACAACAACAGTATGAAAGTTATATAAATTGCACCAAAAATCAAATATTGTTAGATCAAAACTTTGTTACTCACTTGAATAATTTTAGTAACTAAATTAAGACCAAAATCAATAACTCACTATTGAATTAACTACATATAATAAGTACATGAACTTCCACTTTACGTTATATGACAGGAAAATGGCGTATACGAAATATAATTTAAAGCTTAATATTTCAGACATTATTTTATAATCACTGTGGGAAATTATATAATAAATAGGTATATTAGAAAATAAATTAAGCATAGACTTTAAAAACCCCGCAAATGGCAATATTTAAAGCACTGGAAGATATTTTTTACGATAATAATATTTTTGTATGTTTATGTTATCTACCTATATCTCAACTAAAGATACTCTCCGTTCTCAATAAAAAAATACTAAATATAAAAAAATATATGAAAATACAAAATATAATTATAAATTTGACTAGGCGTGAACAATCTTCAGCTATAAAATATCAGTTTGAATATAGAATCAATTAGTCAGTCGCGCTCGCTTGTCATTGTCAGTCAGGTCGTTAGGCTTCGACGTTTTGCATGGTCAGAACTGGCCGTAATCGTTTCTCTATTTTCGTGTCTCCATAATTTTATATTAGTCACTGATAATTAAAAAAAAAATTCATACATTTAAATTTTTTTCGAAAAGAAAAAAAAAATACTTGATAAATTGTTATAGTTTATGATGAAAAATTAAAAAATATATATATTACCTTCCAGATCCTATACTACGCCTCTATGTTAATATTCATTAAATATTTATATAGAACACTTATATTTTTTAATACTTGCTGTAATAAACACAATCATTAATTTTCTTACAGTACAATGTAATAGAATTTTACTAAAAATAACTTTGGACTACATATACTGTACGTTAGAAGCTACAGCAGTAGCTTGGTAGCTTTATTCGTAGAGGCTCGTAGCGGGCCCGTAGCACTGCAGCATAACGTAGCGATACACTTTAAAAGGATACAAATTTCACGTGCCATTAGGTTTATTGCAGCTATTTATTTTCCGAGATTCCATTTTTACACGAGACGCCATGTGTGTAATTATTGTTGTTCCAGTAGAAATAAAAATTAAAGAGGTGGAAAATATTGCAAATTTTATAGTAATAATGCTAAAATTATTAATTTTTACTGAGTGAAAGGAAATTTATTCACATCACAATAAAACATAAATTGTATATATACACTAACATATTTTTGTAGTTACATACATTTACATTCATTTTTCATGCTTCATGCAAACTTTGAGCAACAAAAAAACATTCAT
>JBAIZZ010000157.1:1507901-1539851 GCA_037355905.1 Heliconius aoede | reverse complement strand
GAAATGAGGGACAGATTATATATATAATATAATCTGTCCTTCATTTCATATATATTAATTATTATAACTAGCTTATATAATTGATGTTATTTTATTACAAAAATCAGATTTCTCAAACAACACTCATACGAGGTCAGTCGTGGCGCAGGGGCACAAAGTGTGACTGTAAAATCGACTGGTTGTGAATTTGATCTTCACTCGGAGAAATTAAATATTTGAAATATTTTAATTTCTTCGTTCTTGTGTCGAGAAAAAGCACACACTGCGTGTTGAGTGTGTGCTATCTGAATATCATATCATTAATTATTGATATGATTTTCAGATTGACCATTAACCAGACAACGTCCATACCTACATATACTAAATTTAGAAACTTAGTTTAAAAAACTTTAAACTAAGTTTCTTTGTGTTTCTTTATAAGAAAAAAATATACATATGTCTACTTTATCCTTCAATAACAAAATCTTGCAAAGCGTACTTCTATGTTTGTTATCGACGAATCTCAGCTTTTCTACAGTTATTTCTATATAGCATCATTCAACTGACTCTATACCGAATAGCTAACCAAAACCAAACGACTCCGCAAAACATGAATAGTTTGTAATGCAAATGTTTGCATTTGAACGGTTCATCGTGTAATAAGCGATATAGAGACGATATACGTTTTCATTTTATATTTTGCGACAAAAATATTATATCGTCAATATTAATTTACTACGAAAATACTGAATGCGTGCTTCACTCTGTATCCCGCACACAGCAAGCCTACACAGAGACAGAGGGAATCTAATGTTGAGACAATCCGTTCCCCACTTTCTGCCGATTTCTGGCGGCATTGCGTGTTGAGTGGCAGAACTCAACGCAGCGCTTTGCCTCGATACCAGAGCGAAGAAATGGAAATATAAACGTAAATAAATATATCACTTCCCCGAGTGAGGACCGAACCCACAACTGTCGCGTTACAGTCACACCCTTGTGCCACTGCGCCACGACGGCCTCAAATATATTTCTAAAACTATTGAAATAATGTCACCTGCTAGAACATATATAACTTACCTTTTAAAATTTCTTATTTAGAATATCCAAGTGTTTACATTGTCAATTTTAAAAAAGAATTTTCATTTTTACAAGCTTTTGGAGTTCGTCATATTGGATTTAGAATGACGTCACGGAACTAACCGTGCGTTGTCATATAAACCAAACGTGTATGCAAAATTCTCTATCGATTCGATCTGAGATAACCAATTTAAAATTTTGTTGGAAGAATTGAATTGACGAAATATTAACCAAATACATACTTCTTATGTATATTTAGTTAAAGAGTGAGCATTTCTGATGGAATTAAATAATAAATAAATAAAATATTGTAGTTTTAATCATATTTCTTATATCATCAACCGTCATTCGCGGTATGTAATGTCATTCATTCTACGTTTAACATAAGCTCTGTGCATGTTGAGTGGCGAAATCCAATGTCGAGCTTTAACCAATACCTTATATATATATATTTTTAAATTTATGAACTACTTAAAATAAAATTATCATTCAGTGAAAATCTAATTTTAATTAGGTTAAGTCGTTGTTGAGATAAGCATGGACAAACACACAAAAAAAAAAGCAATATATTTTTAAAAATATTTTTGGGTATGTAAATATCTTTAATAATAGGTTATCTTCCATGTATGAACAGCGACTATTATAATTTTATTATACATATATATAAATTTAATAGTTTAAAAAATTGACAGAACAAACTTGGACATTGACTAGTGTACACAGTAAGACGTAATAAACGTACAAGTAAATTAAAGAATGTTCAACGGCCGGTCACAAGAAATCAACTACATTAATAAAAGAATCGTAGTAAAGAATCTTAAACTTGGCTTGTCTTTACCTAGAGATTTCATTACTTTTTAGAGAGAAACGAATATTTTCATCGAGACTTGGCACGTTTTTCAGAGTGGCGTCATCTATTTTTGTCCCCTTTATTTTATCTTAACATTAGGTTCCCTCTGCCTGACGCGGAAATTTCATTATCTTTTTAAGTGATGAGTGTGTAACGTGAACAGGAAAAGGGGGAGGAATGTCATTTTGTATAATCAATCTTTGCTGTCAGAATTTCGATACCCTATTGCTTGATCTATATCTATTAATTTAGTACTTAATGTCTTTAAATATACGCGAATTTAAGTTCAGATGCACTTAGCTATTTTGCTTAGATTGTTCTTTGACGTATAGTACTCATAATCGAATAACGATTTTGAAAGATTAAAATTGAATTTAGCTTCCCGTTACATCCTACACACAACAAGATATGCAGAAACCAAATTTTAAGACACTCCCTTCTCCATTTAACGCCGAAATCTGGAGCTCAACTCCTCAAGTATCTCGACATTACAGCAAAGAAATGAAAATATTAAATATATATATAATATAGTTTATACATTCTCCCAATCCAATAAAAAATAAATAGCTGTTCAATAATTTTCCCAAAATCGTACAACATATATTTTATTTTCGTTAATGCATAAATTATGTGTCTACTATGATATTCTCGTTATATGTTCACGTTGCAAAAGAAACATGATGGATGTAGCGACTTTGTATGTTTGACATTTTTCTTTTCCTTATATCTCTTGATAAGTGAGGATATTAAAACCACTAATGCTCAGGATGTCGACTGAGTGGAAATAGTGTGATCTATAGTAATCATATATAGTAAACAATCATATATAACAAAAAATGTAAGAAAATGCACAAACGTAATTTAAATGTTTGATATGAAAAATACCCCAATCTTTATGTTCTCTTCTAATTAATAAAATTGTAATAAAATAGTGCATTTTTATATATTTACACACCTTAAACAAGAACTAACGATCCTAACTTACAGAAAATGGTGACACTTGAATAAATGAAGTGCCATAAAAAAAAACCTTTTTTTAACTTTCAACTGTATACCGCACATAGTAATGTAGACACTGGAAACCTAGTGTTTAGACAGTTCCCATTAAAGCACTTTCCATTAAATCTCGAGGCATTGCGTATTGAACGGCGGAACTCAACGCCGCGCCTCGCCTCATTAGTAGAGTGAGGAAAAGAAAACATTAAATAATAAATATTTCGTATCTCGAATGGACATCGAACCCACAAACGTTTATAACTTGCACACTTATGCCTCATATGTATAAGAACTTTCCACTTGCAATATTATTCAGAAAATAACATTTTCATCCTTTTTTAATAATAATATACATGATATTGTATTATAACTACATTTACAGCATAAGCATAATGCAAGCATATAACAAACTCCACCTAAGAGGGACATGGGCGTAGTTAATAACGATTTATGAGGCCCTTTTGTTCCATGTCTCTTATCTACGTCGTGTGCGCTATTCACGCTTGATTTATTGCATCACGATGTCAGGGGTCGATGGAAACGGCATGATGCCTCTTTAGAGTTCAGCCGTCCATCGCAAAACGAGTTAAGTTATATATAAATATAGCTAATTACTTTAAAAAATATGATATTTTAGATATACTAAATATATATGTCATCGTGGCGCAACGGCTCGGTGTTTGACTGGAAACATGACGATTTTCACTTCGATTTCTATTCGTGGTAATAAATTGTTTATAAAAACGACAGTTAAAAAGCTTTTTCTTGCAACAATCAAAACTAAAACACTTCTATTTATTACAATCTTTTTTAAAAACATAAAACTACAAAATAATAAATATAAAACAATAAAAAATGAGGCGTAAAGAAGTTTTCATATACAGTTTATTTTATATAAAAAATACAAAACAAATTTAATTCTATACAATATATTATATGAAATATTTGTTATTCTCGTCGTGCAATGTGAACAACGTGATCCTTGTTGCCACTGTAGTGTAGGTACTCGTATGTGGGTATACGGCCAATTTGACGTCGGTAACAATCAAACTAACTAACTATAGTGCTGGAAAAATAAACAAATACTAGTATAAATTTATTTAATTTTTTTATACTGACCTGGCGGAAAGCGGAGAAATCAGCGTCATACACCTATTTTTTCTTTACTTTTCCTCCTTAGTATAAAACTTCAATAAGAACAAGATTCTACGACAGAAGCACAGTAGCGACAAATAAGATCCTAAACTAAGCTAACCCTATTCTATGCTTTCACAGTCGTATGCTTTGTTGAATTTCGTAGTGTGTAAAAGTTTTTGACTTAAAATACTATAACATATGCGCTTGTTTTACATCATTTTTAGATCGATATCGAGTTGACTCCTGTGAAAAAGTTCAAAGAGAGAGAAAAAAGAGACAAACAAAAACTGTATAATTATATCCATGTTAGGAAATATTAACTGAATAAGTACTATAATTATTTTTTTAAATTAAAAACTGTTTATCTTTATAACATATACAATAATATAAGTAATAAACGATTCCATCATGATGAGTTGTTGACAAACAAGTCAATTCATTAGCGGTCACATTGTATCCGCCCGCCGTAGTTGACTCCATGTACAGATTAGTTCCAAAGTGCGTTCGCGAGCTATTAGAATAATAAATAAGTTGTAACTCTTGTAGGTATATAACATATTCTATAAACTTTATATAAAGGGGATTTTATTGCAACTGAGGAAGACGAATCCTGGGAATCTAGTGTTAAGATTAACAGAAAGTTCAGACACTACCGTACGCCACTTTCTGCCGAATTCTTGAGGTTGATTGCGTGTTTTGTGGCGGAATTCACTTCGCGATTTGTCTCATTACCAGAGTGAAGAATTGAAAATATGAAATTTTTCATTCTCTCATGTGGGAATCGTACCCACATTCATCGTTCATGTTTACAGTCGCTTGTGCTGCTGAGGCACGATGACCTAAAAACCTTTTTTTTATGTTATTAATGAACCTATTTTAACACATATTTCTTAAGAGGTAGGCTTAAAAAATATCACAATATATTCTTATGTACAAAAAGTACTCAATCAATTGATCAATTGACTTAACCAATTTCTTCAAACTTGCTTTATAAGTTTAAAAATAAACAAGCGCTCCTAGCTTTCACCCTTTCAAGAAATATATGTATATAGTTATGCTTTCCTACCGATAACACAGCGCACAGATTTTTAACCAGTTTAAAGTATTTACGAGTATTGTTATGTACCTACAACAAAATTAAACGCACCCGGGCATCGCTAGGACAGACCGCCATTATCATAAAATTTTAGTTAGTTGGTAAAATTTTAGTTATTTTCAAAACGAAAGAGAAAAATACTTCTTTATTTATGATATTGCCGCATAAAATAAGCAATTTCAAATGATAAACATTGATGCCGTCATGGGGCAGAGTTACGAGAGTGAGTTTGTAAACGCGCGATTAGGTTATCTCCTCTTGGGGAAATGAACTACTATTTATTAATATTTTCATTTCTTCACTCTGGTAATAAGGCAAAGCGCGGCGTCGAGATCTACCGCTCAACACGCAATTTCTCAAAAATTTGGAGGAAAATGAAGAACGGAGTGTCTTAATACTAGATTCACTCTGCCTACCCTGCTATATGCGAGATACAGGATGAAGCTAATCAAGAAATAAATTGTTCCACCATTTCTTTAACAAAAGTGAGTCAGAGTCACGGCCTCAACATAAACATCAAACGTGACACGCTAGAATACAGAAACGAGTACGACCACACCGTGACACTAAGACCCTCCGTTCCCGCACAACAATTACATCCATCTCCGGAATAAAACCGCAAGCGACCTCGTAAACCCGCGTTTATTAAACGTTTCGCTTAATTTAATCTAACAGCGTCGTCGCTCTCATTATAAAGAGCTGTTCGCGTCGTTGACTTGTGGTTGTAGTCAGAAAGAAACACTCTATAAAAGAAACCCATTAGAAAGCACATAAAAGAAATAAGTATAAATCAGAAGTGGCCATTACGTGGGGGAAAGCATGGGGGGGGGGAGGGGGTTGTGTCCGCTTTATTGTATCGCACGCTTCGCCACGTTTGCGGGACACGGATGTGACAAAATAGCTATTACGAAACAATGCCGCTGGTATATATGAAAGATGAGGTTTTTTTGTTTTATTTTTTTCTTAGCCTCAGGCTGTACCCCGCACACAGCAGGGTAGGCAGAGGGAACTTCGGTGCTAAGACACTCCGTTCCCCACTTTCTGCCGAATTCTGGAGGCATTGCGTGTTGAGTGGCAGAACTCAACGCCGCGCTTTGCCTCGACACCAGAGCGAAGAAAAATGGAAATATAAACGTGAAGAAATATTTCACTTCTTCGAGTGGGAATCGAACCCTCAACCGTCGCGTTTACGGCGGCACCCTTGACCACTGCGCCAGGGCGGCCTGTTGTATTTTTTATGTTTTAATAATGATTTTAAAATATTTGTTTTGCATGCTCGCCTGCAATAACTACTGAAATCTATTTACAGCTAGTACTGCCACTCCTGTTTGTATTGAAAATTAATAAAGATTGCTGATTATAAGAACGTTTAATATAAATATCACTCCTTTATTCTTTGTTTTTCAGATTCACGCTGTATCCCGCATGTAGCAGGGTAGGCAGAGGGAGCCTAGTGTTAAGACACTCCGGTCCCCATTTTTCCCCTAATTCTGGAGGCGTTGCATGTTATGTGACGGATCGTAACGCCGTGTTTTGACTTGACCCCAGGGCGAAGAAATTACATTTCTTTAAATTCAAATTCAAGATTTTCTCGACTGTGAATCAAACCCACAATCTGTCACGATTACAATGCTTGTTTGTGCTCCAGCGCACGATTGGACTGTATCATTACTTTAAAAAAAATCCGCATCAACATTTTCACCACAATTAGTGATCAAAAATACCACGTAATTTATTAAGTGTTAGTGTGAATTATCATTAACACGTTTATACGTGGAATATATAATTTATAATATTATAATAGCAATATTATATAATGAGGCCAGTAGCAGGGGCACCAGTGAGTGACTACAAACGAGACCTGTTGTGGATTCCATCCCAATTCAAGGAAACGAAATATTTAATTAAAGTTTAATTTCTCCACACTGGCATCAGCGTTGAGTGCCGCCACTCACCACTCGCCCTCTGCTTTCCTGCTACATGCGGAATACAGCGTGAAGCTGATCAAAAATAATTATTAAAGTAACGATAATATTGATGGGGCAGCTACCGTAAATTATGTATTAACAGATTTTTATATAAATAGATATAACTAGAATTTAGAGCTTCGTGCTTCTTCCATGTAGACAAGCCAGTCGTAGACGTAATAGAATAGTAGTAGAATAAAAGAGTATTATTTATAATGTCATCATTCAAAATCCTTCTGAGGTTATTTATTTTTAATTAATTTTCATATCTATATTTAACAGACATTATTTTATTATATTTTTTTTTTATTTTCGTTCAAATCGTTTCAAAATTCTTTTATACAATAATAAAATAATAAAAAAAAAATATTTGAATACAGTGTTATCCTCATAACATAGTAATAGGGTTCACTATATTATATTATTACGTGAGGCCAAAAGGAAAGTTGACAGTTTTATTTGAGTAGACGTAACTTATTTTCCTTCCCTGGTCCCCGTTCTGGGCCAATCGTAACGAGTGTTTGCGGAAATTAGTTCGGGGGAAGGCGATTTTTTTTATTAACCGGTACTTAGTACGTGGGTCGAAAATAATGCTAAGTTAAACGTCTATTTGAATGCAAACTGTCTAGTTGTTTTTCGATTTAGGCGAACAATTTTTACGGCCATTTATATTCTATAGTGATGTTAAAAAAATAAAAACAGATGGAACTGTATTTATTTATTTTGGAAATATAAACGAATATAATAATATACGGTTACAAATAAAGTTATTTCTTATATACCATTTTCGAATAAAAAAGGATGTGAAAACACAGCTATCGTCGTATCTACTTTCTACGTCGTAGACCCTTCACGTTTTATAAAATAAAAACATTCTCTAACTGATGAATATCTGCTTTATCCACCTTACTACAGTCTAATAGTTAATAACGCCGAAAATTTTGAGAATTTCCATGTACAGGTACCGGTATACGCTACAGACACTAGATTATACTGCATAATATTATTACAAGTCGAACCAGCCTCCAACCCGAATTACATTAACCAAGATATGCGGTAGTTCCTGGCGTATGCAAATTAAGTATTACTTGAAAAGATGATAATTTGCAACTATATTTTTATATAATTTTGGTATTTATTCATTATGTGTATCTTCATGGTGAGTATGCTTTCTGATGAAAGTGAATGTCATAGCGCAGGGGCACAACTTCGACAGTAAAGGAGACGGGATAGGGGTTCGATTCCCATTCAAGGGAATCAAATATTTAATATTGCATCTGCTCGTTCTGGTTCGTTCGTTCATTCGGCTCGTTATAAAGATAAAGCAAGCCTTTGAATTTTTCTACTCAACAAGGAATATTCTCAAGAATTCATCGAAAAATGAGAAACGGAAGTGTATTTATAAAAAAACCAGAATGTATTACCACTAGGTTCCCAGATTCCCCCTACCTACCCTGCTATGTGCGGGACAAAACGTGAAGATTTAAAAAGTAGATGAATATAGATTGAGTATATATGTAGTTCCTATAATCTACAGGATAAAATCACAAGGAATGTATACACACCTACAAAAATTAAATAATCTAACAGCTATTATTATAGGTGTATAATTAATGAAGTTAACTGGGACGTCGTCGATCATTATTCATTTATACGAGACAACACAGAATCCAGAATCTAATCTGATCCTGAATATTTCCAACTGACGCTCATTAGCATTAAAAGGCGCAGAGGAAAAAAGAATAATTCTCTTTGGCGGAAATTTCATGTAAATTGGGTGAAGTACTAACGCCATTTTTCTAATATAATCGAAGAAATGGAATTTTGTGCGCGGGTATAACAGCTTCTTTTTCAAACCGAGTAATAATTAGCGTTCAAAAATTATTTTGATTTTTTTCGTAACAATAAATAATTTGCTGGAAATAATTTAATGGAAAATATATTGCTGATTCTAAAACCTGCACAATATTTAAACATGCTAGCTAGCTTCGAGCTGTATCCCGCAGACAGAAGGGTAGGCAGAGGAATCTAGTGTTATGATACTCCGTTTCCACTGAATTCTGAAGGCATTGCGTGTTGAGCGGCGGAACTGAAAACCGCCCTTTGCCTCGACAGCAGAGCGAAGAAATGAAACCATAAATTTAAATAAATATTTCCTCGAGTGCGGATCAAACCCACAACCAGTCGGTTTTATTCGAATACAGTCACGACTTGTGCCCCTGCGCCACGACTGGCCTCGACTACAAAAATCACCAGTATAAAATACAAAAAAGACATTTATGAAGCCACAAACATAAAACATCGTTTGTATCAGCTGCTGTATTAAGTTTGTAAATAGTTGTAGTGAAATTATTATTTTTTCATGAAAATCGGGTCGCAATCGTGAATTCAGGCAGCTGCGTACAATTTTACAGCGTAGCAGCCCTCCCCGCTACGTGACCTGGCTGAGAATCGCAGTGGCTCCAGTCGCGTACTCGGAGGTACCATTATTGTCTACACATGTATATTATGGACATGGTCTAAGGCCTGATGACGGTATATAATAAAAATAAAAAGACGGTTCTTCCTTCCCATGACAGTTTGCAGCATTTGACACTTGCCTACAAGTGCATGATGAATATAAAAATTGTTCAATAAATTAATTTTGGAAAATTAACAAATAATATATTATAAAACAGTCTTGCTCGTCTAATAATTTAAGTATTTCACACATAAGTCTTGTAATTTCATTTATATACGTATTTCTATTAAATAATGTCAATTCACTCTGTACGTGACACAGTTGGTACATTGTTCTTGTGAAAATTGGTGTGAAATTCGTTCTTTTGTCTAGTGTTTAATTAGATGAATATGGTCAACGTTTACATTACTTGAAAGAAAATAAACAATAGCTTATTACATTTTATTCTTTTATTTATTACCCTTGGAATAACAATAATTTATATGTTTGAACAACTTATTTTGTAGTTTGTAAAAAATAGGTAATTTCAAGTGAAGTTATTATTATTTTCTAACTTTTTAAAGTCTTTTAGAATACCAACATCATAGCTTTTATCTAACACCCTATTTTTATCAGTTAATTAGGTATACATATATAAAACGTACTGGGAAGATTTATCTTAATCATTTTCAGCTGCACATGGCTCGTGAACGTCGCAGGTTACATTCAAATGTGTTAAAAGTAAATCATCTTAATAATTTATGACGCTGTGAATAAAACTATGTGAAGTTCTACAATCTCTCATAATACTTCCATCCTAAATAAAGAAACGAGAATAAATAGAACAAATCGCTTAAACAATTTCTCTAAGCGTTGCTCAAGTTTAGAATAAGTTTAACGCTGCTAATTCCCATTGGCAAGAAACGTTTTCAATACAAATTTAGCACTTTGTAATCCAAATAACTCCAATACTCGTAAAATGGCAAGAATTAAAGTTGGAAATAAAGGAATAAGATAAAAAGACAATCCATGAAAATTTAAGACCAAAAACTTGGGAAGCGCTAAAATTTAATATTGGGTCTTCTAGTTCAAAGGATCGGGGGGACAGCGCATTTTATAGCGGCAATTACTACCAACCTTCGTCTTGAATATTACAAAATTGGCTCTGCGTTTTATAGGGTTTTCGGAAGTAGTGTTTATTGCTGCCATTGATTAGATTTCCTTAAGGAATTTTATACGTTATATTTTCTTATTCGAAGGAACAAATATTTTATATTACTGTCTGTTGTTTTCACAGAAAAAATGTTAATGTACATACTACTTTTCATTTTAAAACATGTTTACATTACAATAATTTTAAAATCTAGAACTAGATAACTACTAGATGGCCATGAATACTCACTACACCTTTACTCGTGTCTTCATATCCACATGAAACTTCATATCCACTTCCTATTTGCTGTGTATCACCTCGAAGGAAGCCTTTGCTTCCTTTTAAATATACAATTTTAGATTACTGTATAAAACATTCTATATGAAAATAAATGATTTAATATTATTACGATAATATTAAAGAATGAATTAACATTATCGATGTTAATTTGATTTTATTATATTATCTGAAACGTGTCTGACTCGAAATTCTAAATAATTCGGAACGCATAACCCTCTCGGGAGAGCGAAAAGTGTGGAACGTGAATAGAGTGGTGTAGATTTTTTACGCGTACGTAGCAAATTCAGGGACATTGTGAATATTAAGACAAGAATATATTTTCACTTCCATTCGAATTTGTTGCGATAATATAAAAGAGAAATAAAATAATTTACCATAAACTTTATATTAAAAAAATGCAATTTTTTATTTAACACATATGTCTTGAATTTGTGAGGAAAGTGAAATCCGGAGTGTCTCAATTTTCTTCGGCTAACTTAGTATAAGCAGGATCGTGTCCACTCCCATTAGCCTCTGGTAACCTATAAACCATTAATACTTACATATATACATATATACATATATGTATACTAGGAATTATTGATGATAAATAAACGGGACCTAAACGAACGCTATGTACAAAGCGTCGATTAAGAATTCAATCTCCATTAGGCTTATAGCTTTGCCGATCTCGTCTGTAATTTTAAACAAACGATACGGCTTAATAGTACGTTACAGTCTAAAGCTGCTTTTAACGAGAGTAAATAACGAGGCAAATCTGATTCACATAAATTTAACATAATTATACGAGATCAGTATACTGTACTTATGTACTTATTTAGTATTTTTGTAAATATAGTTTAAATAAAAATTAAATCAGCAGATACGCTGTATCACGAGGCGCCCTGGCGCCACAAATAAAAATTAATAAATATTAATTAATGCGGTTTATTTTAAATTTGTATTAATCTCTCTATAATATTCTATATAATATCCATACTATTTAATAAATCTTAAAACCTAACTATATATAACAACTCTAGACAATACATTTTTGTTTGTTTATATTGAAAACTCAATGAAAAATGTGATTTAAATGCATACGATTAAGTTTGAAAGGAGATTTCTTTGTTGTCCATTTGTGACGCAGGGAGACAAGCGTGCGATTCTTTCTCTAGACGTGATTTTTTTCATTCTCTTCGCTCTGGCAAATAGACAAGGCGTGGCTTCCAGAAATCGATGAAAGTCAGGGAACAGAAATGTCATAATGGGAACAGAGTATATTATCACTAACTTTCCAGTTCTCTGCCCACCCTACTGTTTGTGGGATATAGCGTGAAGAAAATGAATCATTTCTTTTAAAATATATTTATATATCATCTACATGTTAGAGAACAAGTATCGCATGAACCGCTGTGTATATTGTATAACAAGTTTCCATGTATCGTATTAATATATTCCATGCATATATTTATGTAAAATCGATGACTAGAAGTAATTGGACGGTAGTATACGTAGTTAATTTTGATCTTATGAGCCATGAAGTTATGAGGAAAAAATATATCAACGTAAAAGCGTCTTGTATCAACAATATGCATGTTGTTTGTTATTTATATTAGTATTCAACATAAAATATAATTAAATAGTGGTTGAGTATGGCGGCTAATAAGTTATTTGAAAGCTTAATATAATTAAGTAATTTATACTAAATATGAATTCTTGAGTGTAATTTCAAATTTTTTAGACAGCTATGGTGCGGACCGCAAAACTTGTGGGATATTTTGAGGGCTCGTCCGTAATATTACCTTATATTACGTTCATCCATTAGTCATGGACTTACCTAGAAATACGCAAGATTTTCCGACACGAAGGTCGTTCGCGACGTGACCCGAGTGCTAGTGGAGCTAAACGTGCAACTTTAAATAATAATGTATTCTTTTGCAATTTAAATCCATTTATTTTATTTCATTTTTTAAAATAGTGTGCATACATTATATATAGACATTACAATAAGAAAAACATTAATTTGTAGCTTTGGAATGCTATTTTATGGAAGTAGAGACTAATATGATCTACCTCTGCTCTAGCTCTGCGGGAATAGTATCAGAATAAATTATATTTAAACAGTGTATTTAGTGTAACATTTAAATGTAATTAAAATACCGTTTCGAAAACAAGCTAAACAAATTCATGAAATGCATGTATTTGCAGGGAAGAAATTCATAAGTCAAATGTTCCGGAAACGTTGAAATAATAATTATACAAACAACAAAATATTATATAATATGAACAGGTCAAGTTAGAGTATCGTTTATCTCACATAGCGGACACTTCACATTTTTTTCAAAGCTACGAGTTTGCTCATTTTAAATGAAAAACTTATTTAAAACCATCAGATCTAAGATTGAAATAAAAAATATTCCAAAAGTCTACAAAATATTATTTTGAGATTTTGTATAAATTGGAATAATATGTAACGCTATCATAACAATTAATTCTTATCATAACAAACTTTTATTTTATTTTAACGTATTATTGGTGATTATATCTATTTATTGTCTGTACGATATAAACAAATCATTTAACCGCATGTTTGACAAACGCTTTGTTCTGTGGCTGAATTATATGAAATATTTGATATTCATCAAAGTATTTAACATATTCGTGCATATATTATTATTGTAATAAAATAAAAAAAAATGAATTTTATATTATATTTTTATTATTATCCAATATGGCTGAAACAATATTGATATAATTCTATAACAATTGTTACAAATTGATAACATGTCAAGTCGCTTTCATATAATAATTGAAACTTATTTCTCTTTATAAATACAAACAAACAAACAAAAGAGTACCAAAAGAATAATAATTACAAAATGCAAATTCCAATTCCTTTCAGTACAAAAGCAAGTTGGAGATATTAATCGGCTCGATGAGCATTACGTAATCTAGATGGACGAAGACGTCCGAGACGGAAGAGCGTCATTACACTTTCCAGTGAGGGAATCCGAGATCACCCAAAATTTATTTCATCGACCGCAATCCGGTGAAATGATATGAATAACTAATTTACGAGGGTCTTCTTTCATTTTAAAGCAAGCAGTTTAATAATTACGTGCGTTCATATATAGATGTCGCCTTAGTAAATATATAAATCTTATATCTTTTTATACTCTTCAGTATTTGTTTATGTAAAATAAAAATTATTGGAGTATTTTAAAATATGTATATATCTACTGTCTATACCTATATAAAAAAATATTTTTTTACTTTTTAACAACAGAAAGTTATTACACAATCTACTTAGAACATTCACATACTTCCTTGTCGTGAGGAATACAAAAATCCGGTTAAGTGCGAGTTCGCCTCATCCACTGAGACTTTTGTACCTATTTTAGCATTGTAGGTCAACGGGAAGTGCAACTTACAAAAGTTTTACTTGTGCGGGTATATGCACTTAATTTGTTTGAAACTTTTCGAAATTTTACCTATGTTTGTGTTGTAGGTTCTTATTTCGTGCCAAATTTCATAACTGCAGGTCCGCAGAAAGTACCTTTTAGGTTTTGATTTCGTAGTTCCGACTTTCATACAAAATACAGCAAAATCGGTCCATGCATGTTCGTATCTTTAGGTTGCGTTGACTCAGAAGCTTGTTTTTTTTTTGTGCTTTAAGAAACCATAGATCTTAATATTTTGTATTATATTCAACTTGAAACCTCTACATGATCTTGAGATAGTCTTGACAGACGGACGAATAACAAAGTGATCCCAGAAGCTGACCCACGTCGCCGCACATATTACGGTAGGTGTGGTGAGGACAGACGTGGCGCAGTGGCACAAAGTGTGACTATAAAATCGACTGGTTGTGGGTTCGATTTTCATTCAAGAAAATGAAATATTTATTTAAATTTATAGTTCCATTTCTTGGCTCTGGTTCTGAGGCAAAGCACGGCGTTCAGTGCTACTTAACAAGCATTGCCTCTTGAATTCAGCGGAAAGTGGGGAACGGAGTGTCTTAACATTAGGTTCCTTGTTTTGAAATTTTCGACATTTAAATTCATATACATATGTAGGTATATAAAATATAAATCAGTTGCAGAAATAATCGTACGTAGAATTTCAAGGTGAAGTGCAGGCCAGTTTTTTTTATTATACATTTTTTTATAAGTCCTCTTTAACTTGGAATTACTTGGAAGTATATAAAAGTTATATTTTATAGTTTAAACAATGTTCAAACTACAAAACTTTTTAACAATTGCAAAAAAGTTTAGAAACGAGAAGGTGTGATTTATATATTATGCCATGCTTATTATATAAACGTTCATTAAATGTTTCAAGCCTCTGCGCGTGCTAACTTATTACACTTGACTCAGCTTCACGATTTATCCCGCACACAGCAGGGTAGGCAGAAGAAACCTCGGTGTCAAGACACTCCGTTCCGCACTTTCTGCCGAATTCTGGAGGCATTGCGTGTTGAGTGGCAGTACTTAACGCCGCGCTTTGCCTCGACACCAGAGCGAAGAAAATGGAAATAATAATATAAACGTAAATAAAACATTTAATTTTATATATTCAAACTATTTTTTAAACAATTGGAATTTCTAATCTTCTTAATCTGTCAATAAACTTGATTAAATTGTTCATTTTATTGGTCACATATTTTGTATTAACATTAAATAAAAAATAATTTAAAGTTAAACAAAACATCAAAAACGTTCCCATTACAAAGCTGTAGCGCTTCGTTTGTCAATTATTTGACGACTCCAAAGATTACTTCTGGGAATAGCAAGATGGATGAGATGAACAATCCGATCCATTCAGTTTAATAAGTTTACTTAGAAAATAAAATGCTTTGATTAACTGGTATTTTGTTTAATATTAAAATAATATAAATATTTTAATAAATTTTAGCATGATAATAGAATATTTATATATACACTAATATATAAATCAGAAGTTTGTTTAGATGAATGGTGTAATCTCAGGAACTTCTGATTCTAATTAAAATTTTATTTGTGTGGAATTGTCCAGTTGTTGGGAAGGATATTATGGTTTAGATATGTCACGTTAATAGTTTCCATGTAAACACATTGTAGGTACCTGCGGTTAGTGAAACCTCGGCTGACACATGTCGACACACTTAGAATGTGACCACGTGTTAAAGCTAGTCTAAAATGAATATGAAAATGTATTAACTGAAGACAATCAATGATTGGGAAAGCTCTTATTGAACATCATGTTTACTATAACTTTACACTTTTTCCAGCTTATAGCCAAATAATAATACAAATAAATATAAAGAACCTAGTGTCAATACGCTCTGTTTTCGAATTCAAAACGAATAAAGTGGATTTCAGTAATTATTAGATTAGTACTGCCTGTCGACGACTGCCTTTAAACGAGCCTGTCACAACTTTGTAATCAGTGAAAAGAAAAAATAAAAAAATGTTATTTTTAATATATTAATTTGTTAATTTTAATTATAATACTTATAATTTCTTTGTATGTACAAATAGGTAATTTTAATATATTCAAGCACACTTGACGCAGCTGTAGATAGGAAAGATATTAATGCTTAATATTTCCAGTGATATATAAAATTTTGATATATTAGATAATATTTATTAAATCTTTATCGTCAAACCTATTCGTCTGACAACATGCACATGTTTTAAGACACTGCACTTTTGCCACATAATCGAAATGGACACCACATAAAAACGAAAGGAGCAACGCATGCGTAATATAAGGAATGAGGCGCCACCGAGTCGCAACGAGTCATCTCCCATCAATAATGGAAGCCCAATAAATAATATATACCTACTAAAGTTTCACAATGGGTTTATAATAAATTTCCAAGAATATATCGCACAGTATAGGTTATTATTGATTGAAATCTAATACTAGTGTTTCTGCTGAAACTATGCTTCACTTTAACTGTTTCCTTTAAATGTAGTCAGCTGTTTTATAAATAAAGGTAGATATTAATACAATGTGTTTATAATATAATGATTTTACATGATTCGTTTTCTTTTTTTTTTTGTAGTTATCTCTAGCAACTTTCTGAGTAGGTATTAATGGTTTCGATTTTTAAAGATTTCATTTATTTAAGCGACGTACGAAATACTCGTGAATATAAACATTTTTTCGCGGGGGGTTTTAATTCACAATAGGAACGGGCCCATCCCTACATACTATGCATTAATACATATTTAACTATATATATAGAATTACCCCAAGGGTAAAACGGCACCCTATTTCTAAGACTTCCCCGTCTGTTTGTCTTTTTCTCTGTCATCAAGCTATAACAACAATTACTAAACACAAAATAAAATAAAAATTGGAGTGGTAAAGTAGTAGGTTTATGGGAAATGCAACAGACATGACTTTTTTGCCTTTTTTGCCTACAGACACAAAATAATAAAGCTATTGTAATATGAATGTAAAATAATAAACATGTTTATTTAAACTTATTAGAAATATGCGAAACTCTATTCAGAATGAGCCCGTCATATCGCAGCAGGTCAGCCTGTGATCGTAAGCGCGCAAACATTTATGGATCCGATTCCCATTCAGGGGGATGATTCACAAGGTCACGAAAATTAGGTGGAAAGAGAGAAATGCTGTGTGGCCTTTTGAGAATTTTAAGAAGTAGCAAAAAGCTAAAGACGAAGTGTCCATCCAATATATTTTGGATGTAAATCTATAGTACTTTTAAGAATATATTTAATGATGTCATATTATTAAAATATCAATATACATATATTAAAACTTACAAACGATTACGTTATCAGTATTGTTATGTATTTAATTAATTGAAAGACATATTTATCTTAATCTACATAAAAATTACACATGCGACTATGCGATCTGTTGTTGATAAAGGCGTAGTGACACAAGCGTGTAAACGCGACAGTTTTGGGTTCGATTCCCATTTGGGTTAATGAATTATTATTTATTAATATTTTCATTGCTTCGCTCTGATTTCTCAGCAAAGCGCGGCTTTGGGTTGCGCCTCTCAACACACAATGCCTCTAGCATTCAGTAGAAAAAGTGGAACGGAGTGTCTTAACAGGTTCCCTCTACTTATCCTGCTATTTAAAAGCTGATGGAGAGGTCAATCCCCAGGACTGGACGTGGATCCCACTGTCCAATGGGATCTATACCAAGACTGGCCTCGATGAAATGTAATTTACATTATTATACATCATAATCTCCAGATATCTGCAGATAATAAACGAGTACTCGTATTACAAATAAGATTACATATCCAGCGGCAATTAATCAATATACAAAATATATCAATTGCGTTATTTGCCAACTTCTTTAATAATTAATAACACACAATAATAATTGCTAACAGCTTTATTATCTGAAAGGTGAATCTAATTCATTTAACTAATTATGATTAATGCTTTGCATAATCGTAAGGTGACTTGTCCTTTAAAATTATAATTATAAAACTATAGATTTTTCGACTTAAATTGCTTAAAAAAATTCTAGGTATTTAACTAAATGAGAGAATTCATGAACCGCGATAAAAACATAGAACACAGTATTAAATTTAAATTTTTCCTCTTAAATATGAGGAAAATAACACTTTAATAAATTATGTATTTAATCAAAGAGGCACAAATGTATATTCTTCATAATGTTCATTTGTAGATAAAAATAAACGATCATCAAGATTGACACTGCTTTGCTGAATCAAGATCGTCATCCACTATACTATTACATATACACACACGATCTATATTTTGGTGTAATGTGTCACAATATTATGGTAAAATTGTTTTTTTTTTATATACAATTTCTATCAGATTCAATCGCTACATAAAATACCTTTCTAAACGCTATAAAATTTTTTGGGATGGCAACCCATATCCATGGAGCAAGTTATTTACAACGTTAGGTATTTTCATATGTTTTTAAGAAATATTAAATATTTTTTTTAGGTAAAAAAAAAACAGATTTTCTTACAGGTAAATCTAGTATTTATAGAACTTATTGCCATAAAAATGATTTGATTGATATGAATGTAAATATACCGAAGTTTATAGTTATAACTATAAAAAAATGGATTAAGCAACCCCGTCTCAAAGAACTCCCAGTCATCCATCTATTTATCTGTAATTGATAAAATATATAGAGAGGCAATGTAATAGTGTTTGATATCGAAACTTCATTAATGGAAACAAGTTAGCAGTGTTCATTTTATAATGCTAATATTGGATGTTTAAATTATATCTAATAAATTCATTTTGCTTGCAGCAAGTGCCATAAAGAACATCGAAGTCTAGAAGCATGCTGATTTTCCAGACAACCCAATTATATAAAATTAGGAGAGCCACATCGGCGAGGTTATTTTCCTTCAATAAATATTAATAGGCCGCCACTGTGCCTTTGTTACCGACTGAGACGTTCCACGAATATTTAAAGATTGGTATTTCAATAATATAATAATTTATTTTAACGGACGCTACTTTGTATAACTTGTCTACTTATATTTTTTCGTCATATGTAGATAGATGTATGTGTTTTAAGTAATATGTTTTATATTCCTTGGGCATTATATTATTTTCACATTTCCACTTTATCAAAGAATTTATAAAATAATACCCTTATGTATTTTGGTTTGAATGTATAATGAATGTAACTTTGTGAGGTATAGGCGAAAACGGGGCGCGAGCAGACAGAAACCACCACCAATTATAAAATAGGTGGTATTTAATAACGTAATACAATCAAAAACGATGACTAAAAAAATTTTTGTGTGTCTGTTTGTGTGTCTGTCTGTACATTTGTTCACGCTAATCTCAGAAACGACTAAAACGATTTAATTGCATTTTTATTATTATATTTTGACAAAGTTCCTTAGATTTAGTGTTTGTTTTATTTAATTTGGTATATATATAAAAAAGTTGTAAAATATTAAAAGAATGTTGTTCGACAAAATTGCTATCTATAAATAACTATTTTATGGAATTATATTTTTAAATAAAGGTAAAGATATTGTTTTAAAAGGATATTAGGATTAAAAACTAAAAAATACAGATAAGTAATCTAATAAATATGAAGTTCAAGTGGACGAAGCCGCGAGGAGAACACTAATTAAAAATACAACCGATGTATTTTTTCAGAGCTAGGACACAGTACATTTTATCTTAATGCGACTAACAAGCGTACCTTATTATAATTAATATAAAATAAATCTTTAACGTTATCTAAGCTTGGAACCATTTCGTAAAATCGACAGTTAATTTTACTAATTTTAATAAAGTCCAGTATCATATAAACGTTCAAATAAATTAACGAAATTATGAGAATCATCTTTACCAAATTATATATTAACATATATAATTTTTGTAAATATATAAATTTGACTTAAGCAAATATTAAATAAACCACTTTAAAAATTAAATTTAAAAAAAAAATTGGACATTCGTTATGAAATAGGTTGAGCTCGTTGAAATTAAACACGGCCATGAAAATAAGGCTCAATTTTGCCAGAGAGCTCTCAGCAAAACGCGGACTGGAAATACTTCAGCTGACCCTGAGTGCTTATTATAGACGAATGATATGAAAGAGCAGTGGGTTTAAATAAATAATAATATTTTTTAATGAATAATATATTCATTGAGGCCGCCGTGGCGCAGCGGCACAAGGGTGTGACTGTAACACGATGGTTGTGGGTTCGATCCCCATTCGAAGAAGTGAAATATTTATTTACTTCGCTCGCTCTGGTGTCGAGGCAAAGCGCGGCGTTGAGTTCTGCCACTCAACACGCAATGTCTCTAGAATTCGACAGAAAGTGGTGAACGGAGTGTCTTAACACGAAGTTCCCTCTGTATACCACGCTGTCTGCGGGATACAGCGTGAAGCTGAATTATATATTCATGTTAAATTGCAAGTCGCTGTTTTTTTTTTATTGAAATGCAGTATTGGATTCCACCGTATAAGTAGACAAAAACTCGGTAGAGATTCATAGAACTTAACTGTTCAATATATTTTAATAACATATTTATAATTTCATAAAAGGTTTATGGTTCAAATCGTATTCGTATATTTTTACATGGCGGTCTCGTGCAGTGGTATGTGTAGAAAGTAGATACATGTAGATCCACGCGGTTACCAATTTTTAAATACTTTCATTCACTTAAAAGCTTAAAGACGAAAGTCTCGATCAATATTCTCAAAAGTAAACACTCGAGAATAGATAGATTGTCTGTTGGACCAACGTTTTATTAATTTTCATGAATTTTGTACATTTTTTAATTTTAATTTATGTTTGATTTCATGACATTTAACTTTTAAATTATTTCCAATATATTAATATAACCAACCTTTTTTGCACTCCTCTATATCTTCATCCGAGTTGTCACCACAATCATTTTCTCCCTCACAAACCCAAGATATCGGTATGCATCTCTTATTCGCACATTGAAATTGCTTCACTGCGCAAACATCTGAAAACAAATGGAAATTATTTGTTATTATTATCATGTTTCAGCCAAGTGGAATAGACAAATCAACAATAGACCTTCATGTAACTGCCCCTAACTTTATTTTGGGACAGTATACATATTAAAACAATTTGGAGAGTTAATTTTAATATATGTTTTTATGACTGTTGTGTTCGTTTTTGAGGAAATAGATTATCATTCTGTTGATACAGGGCACAGGCGTGTGACTGTAAGCGCAACAGGTTGTGGATTCAATTCCCACTCCAGAGAATTCAATATTTAATATTTTAATTTTTTCGCTCTTGTGTCAAGACGAAACGCGGCGCCACGCCAGTTCCGTCACGCAACACGAATAATTGAGAACTTAGTGTCTTAACAATAGGCTCCCTCTGCCTATCCTGCTACATGCGGGGTACAACGACCTAAAAAAAAAACAACAAATAATAATATCATTCTGTACTTAAAATAAATTACAGAATGATACTCCTTTTCTTCTAATATATTACCAATTATTAGTATTAATTTATTTTCACAAATTATTTTATAACCAAAATCTTCAAGACAGCCTTTTCAATAGGTAAAAACAACACGACAATTAAGTCAGTCAATAAAAGCAGGGCCCTAAAAGCATTCTATATAATAATTGCTCACATCAAGTGAGCTCGAGATAAAAGCATCTTCGAATAGAAATGGATCTGCACGTTGAAACTGTAAGCGGGCACCGCCTTCCAGAGCAATTTAATTTTCTATAGGCGGCCTTACATTCAGGTCCCGTTTGTAACGTGAATATAAAGGAAAGTAATGCGATAAGGTAAGGCAATAAATATTGAATCAACGGTCCGTTCTTAGCAAGATAAATTATTATACTTTTCGTGTATAAGATAACTTTACAACAAATATTAAATACTAAAGACTGAAATTCTGCTTCTATCGGTTAAACTTATTTTTATATAATAGGTACATAAAGAATTATATCTTTTTAAAATAAAAAGTATCCTATTTTTTTTCTAATTCCTTAATGAATAAATGTACAAAGTCGCATGGTAATCGGTTCAGCAATTTTTACGTTAAACTGTAAGAAGCAAACTTACCTTCACATTTATAGTACCACTATGTGTAAAAAAAAGCAAAGGTCACGTTAAATTCAAAGACAGACAAGTAGGTACTTAGGTATATATTTACATAATACGTTGAAAGGGTTTTTGGAATAAGATATCCAGAAACTGGATATGTGTTTTAAAATTAAATATTTGCTCACTATTAAAATTATTTACTATAGATAGAAGATTTCTAGAAATGAATTCAGGTTTTATATTATAAGGCATTAACTAAGCAACGGCAATATGATCAGAATAATAAAATGGTTGATGAAACACTGTACACGAAGAACCATTCATACAGCGTGTAACTGATTCCCGCATAAAGCAGGGTTGCCACAAGGAACCTAGTGTTAAGACTCTCTTTTTCCCGGTTTTTAGCCGAATTTTGTAGGCATTGCATATTGAGTGGCAGAAGTAAACGCCGCGCTTTACGAAATAAATGAAAATATAAATGTTAAAAAATATTTCATTTCCTCAAGTGGGGAACAAACCCACATCAATCAATCTTAAGACGAGTAGGTAATAATCAATAGCAAGTCAAAGTTATTTTTGCTTTCCGCTTTGTTATCAATAACATAGTGAGAGCAAGGATACTCCGTTCTCCAATTTCGAGACAGAGAGTTGAGTGCCAGAACTCTACGCCGCACTAAATCTACCGGGGGCCGGAAGTAAAATATATTTTTCTTTTTACTGGCGTCCGTATCTATAATACAACTACTACGATTGCCGTTGGTCATTGTCCCCATGGCGCCACTATTACCACCACATTACCGCCATCTTAAATATATTTAGTTGAATAATAATGATAAAATATATAAATAACTGTGTATGTTGTCATAATGTTGACGTTACAAGGAAAAATTTTAAAAATAAATAATCATTAAGTACATTCATTTATTGTAAATTCTTTACATATAATGTGTCAAAAGCCATTAATATTTATTTCGTATAGGTATATAATATTCTTTTATTACTTAATTAGCAGTAATCAAACATTATATTGTATTTTCAGTTTCATTTCAACAAATTATTCACCATAATAAATTCGTATTTAAATAAATGATAAGCCGACCGTACAAAACGTATATTGCAGTCAATACGTTACTATTGAAAATTAATAAGCGTCGACATCATTGATAGGCGATCTAAGAGCAATATTATTAAGATATGTTTTTTTTTTACTTAACGCTGCCCGCGGGTGGGCAAAAGGATCGTGGGAACCTAGGGTTAAGACAGAGATAAGAAATGAAAATAATTAACAATTCATTGTCCCGAGTGGGAATGAAACCCACAACCCCAATTAATTTTAACTACACAATCCAATTTCGAAATGATCTAAAAACTTCTTAGTTAATATTAATATTAAACACTGAGTATGAATAACAATAATAATAAAATATAGAATGTATAGTGTTAGAAGGGACACTAATAGAAATTAATTAAATTTCGGCTGAGGGTACTCCAGCTAAGCGAGTGACGGCCGGTGATGGACGCAACCGCAGTGACATCCAATCTGTGTGGAGGGTCCTCGTGTCTCTCATTGAGAGAGCAAACCGTTTGGTCATCGCCATAGGGGATCGTTGTAGTCAAGTGAATAGCTATCGTCAGTCAAAGTAATGCTAATAAGTTTCAATTTACATGTAATTGTATACATTTTTGTCAGCATACGAGGTGGAACTAAGAACATTTAGACGCGCCACTAACTTTGTAAAATGAATATTTTATACATTTTTATATTTGTATACGTTATTTGAAACATGAAGTGGTTAGTTTTTGAATAGTTTAGTTCCTTAGACAAAAGCCCGGCGTTGAGTTCCGCCACTCAACACGCTATATCAAGAAAAAATCGGCGGAAAGTGGGGAACGGAGTGTCTTAACACTAGGTTCCCTCTCCTATCCTGCTATGTGCGGGATACAGTGTAAAGCTGATTTTATTTTTTTTTAATTATTTATTCAAAAACTATTGAATTACCTCTGCAATCTACTCCAGAAATTATTTAAAAGTATAAAAGTCTACCTATTCACTTGAGCTTAAGAGACTACTTCGCTACTTAGGTTATAACTTAAACCTTGACATAATTAATATTCATTCAAAAGAGACTTCTTCAAGAAAATTTATATAAATGACAGTAAAATTATGAAATGAGACAACCTCAAACAAACTTATCTGGTAAGTTTTCCTATCTGCAGAATTCTTACTTCTTTTTTTTCAGCTTCACGATGTATCCCGCATGCACATGATAAGCAGCCTAATGTTAAGACACTTCGCTCCTTACTTACCGACGAATTTTGGAGACATTGAGTGATGAGTGGCGGAATTCAACCCCGCGCTTTCTTCCCTCGACACCAAAGCGATGAAATGAATATAATAAATATTTCATTTCCTCGAGTGACAGTCGAGACCCCAACCTGGCGGGTTTAGTCACACACCCCTGCGCCACGATTAGTTTCAGTCGGCTTAATTAGTTATTTGATACTTAATTAAGCAAATTGTTAACTTTAAAACCAGTGTTCCACCAGTGTACAAAAAAGATAAAGTACTCAGATTATTAATTAACTAAAGATGCAAGTGAAATTAGATCCAGCCGCCTTTCAGACGTCTAATTAAATGTAATACAAACTATCCGTATTGCTGCAAAATGTAGATTGTTTAAAAGTTTCTCTTCATCAGATATAACAATAAAACTATGATATATAAATATAGTTATTTTTTTAAGTATTCCTTGTTATATTTTATTTAATATGACTAATTTTAATTATTCCTAAATTTGTAAATTGTAAATGTTACTAATCTATACATATCAATATTTGGTGCCGTCGTGGCGCAACGGCACAATCAATCCGCAGTGGGTTCAATCCGCACTCGAGGAAGTGAAATATTTATTTACGTTTATATTTCTGCGCGGTGTTGAGTTCTGTCACTGTCACACAAAATTTGGGAGAAAGTGGGAAACGGAGTGTCTCAACACTAGTGTTAGGGAACCTAGGTTGCCTCTGCCTACCCTGATGTGTGCGGGATACAGCGTGAAGCTGATTTAGTTTGATATTTTATCAATATTTGGAAGAACGCGCAAATCTCAGAAAGTCTGTGTAGTATAATTATAAAGTTTTATATTAACTACTGGCGGCGACCTGGGCGGCTTCACTCGTTTGAACTATAGGAATACTTATGAAATTATTTTCAATTTAAAGAGTGTATTCTAAAAAACCATGAAACGTGGGTTCAATAAAATAAATGTCTGAATTAAATTTTTTATAAAAATAGATGCTGATTTATGAATTTTTCCATACAAACTTTCAACCACTGTTTCACCTGTTTAGGATTAAATTTTTCAAATTCGCTTCTTTGTTGGGGTCCATGTTATGAAAATAAAAATCAGTCCAAATTTCACGTTTCTATTATCAGCGATTACGGATGTGCGTGCGTCTTGCCTCAGTCAGTGAGAACATGTTATAATTATAATATAATATATTATAGATAGGAATCTATTTTTTACTTTCCAATAACATTAAATTTCTAAATTACTTTTGATTAATATTAAATATCTATGCAAATCGGCACAATCATTTAAGTTAAATGAACGTAAGACATTGCAAGCAGGTAGATCACACATCTCCTAGCGGCATGGATAAGAAGATGATACTGCGGCCGATTCCAATCGGAAACTGGATAAATGGTATTCACCCACTGAGCTGGGGTTCTGTGGTTGAATACAAATGGAGCGTTTACCCCCAAAAGCCAATTTGTATGCAAATTACAGGTCCGTTCAACTATTCTCGTTAGTTGCTCATTTTCGAAACGTCAGCATTTTCCGATTACTTTGATTCTAAATCCTTTCATTTTCTATTATTATTAGTAATGTTAATGTTCTGAAGAATCATTATATTTCGCTTTTATAGTTTCCGAGAACATCGAGCATTCACGAACAATGCACATTAGGTATCTGTTCACTGTCTGCTTAGTCTCGTAAGCTCTCGATCTCACGAGCTTTCCACCATATTTGTTTTCAATATACCGAGGATTTCTAAATAAAACAGCGCTATGTACTATATCAAGGTGGTTAAAATTATGTTTTGCAAGTCCCGTGTTTACATTTGATACAATATTTTGTTATTATTATTAGCTAAAATAATTCAATATATATTTTTTGTTATACTAGCCTATTAGGTATCCAACCTTCGTGGCCTTCCTGGGCGAATCTGACTAGCACTTGTCAGCGATATTTACATAAATACTTGTATTTTTAGTTTGATTTGGATCTTCATCCAACAACACTTGCAAATCCTCGTTCCCCCCATTCAAACCTTTTCGCTGCGCCAGGATGTTCATTGTCTCCACTTTTAAATTGACGAAGCACATATCTCACATGTTCTAATCACTGGAGCATGCTTCAGCAGATTTTTTCTTTTGATGAAATAAGAACAGCAACGAATGCCGCAAATGCTGCATTTGGAACGAATTCAGACGATCAAACGATCATAGAAACGCCTACATCCTGCTAGCGATACCTACTGTAAAAACCGGCAAACTTCAACTTACACTCTTGGTATTTACTGTATCTTAAAAAATATATAAGTATGTAATATCAATTTTATTATAAAAAAATAATAAATATACATTTTTTTCAGTTTCACATTTTCTTTAGTTACAAGTGAAGTAATGAGACCAACCTAGTATATGACTAGTAAAACACTAGTACTTGTGTAAGCAGGCCCCGCTCTTCCATAACATTTCATACATCCCCCATATATATATTATCCCCCAAAATGTATACAGTGAAGTATATAGATATACTATTAAAATAAATATTCTTTGTCTACATTTCTGAACGCACAAAATCCCTGATGCCCTGGTTTTCATCAGCTTTGGTGCGAACGCATATAAATATCAAATATGGAAAAATGCTCCCACAAAGATAATTGAAATAGCGCCGTAGCAAACGTTGTACGCACGTCCAATTACTGCTTCCAGTCATCAATTTCAATTGCCGCAAATGTTTTAGTCCGGTTCAAAGCCGTGCCAAATTTATCAAACGCGAATTTCGAAAAGCTAGGAAGCTTTAATTTAAAGTTCGAAACTTTTATAGTTTTATGAATTTTGGAAATTTTTTACTGCAAATCTTTATTTCAATCAGTGGTAGTATAAATTATATTCTGCAGTAATATATTAATAAATGAAATTAAAAATTGAGAATTATGATTTCTGATGACATTTGAGAACCCACAATAGTTTATATTAATTCGTTCTACGACCTAGTCTAACAAGGTTTGACACTTCGATCTAATCCTAAACGACGACCGTTATTCACGTACGAGTATACTGTACTGCGCATGTAAGAGTAAAAGCCATTGTCATTTAAAACAACCCAATGTTTTTTTTAAGAGAAAGAGAGAGAATTTTAGAAACCCTTTCTAATAAAAAAGCAGTGTTAAAATAAAATTCTTCATTAAAACAATATGCCATTTAAAATAAAGAATGTGATAAATAGGATAATGCATCACAAATTTATATTGAATTACTAAGAACAATACATAGGAGTTGAAGCGTTTGAAACGCTACACTTATATTAAATATAATTATAATAACTAAAGACTATTATACTTTTACTATAATGTATATATTTTAACAATGTCAATTCTCGTTGTATGCAGATTGTACTGCTTTTAGGTAATTAACTGCACCAAAAAGTGCTAAAAACTAATATATTCACACTATATTTTATAATTTTGAAGACTTTTTTCATCTTAATAATGTATTTCTACCATAAACCAAAGAACCCAAGAACGTTCGAATGCAAATAATGTTGCAGATGACGTCATCAGAACCAATTAACTATATAATATTAAGCAAAACACTCTGAACACTAATTAGAATCTCTCTACGACGTCTACGTCTTAAATCGTTAATCAAATGATCACAGAAGCCAAATTATTAATGCTTGCGAGCACTGTAACACTAATTAGGCCTCATATTAAATTCACATAACAATTTAAGTTCACTAGTAAGTATAGATTTGCTGTAAATACCGTATTTTATAGCATCTATATAATTTAAAACAAAGATTATTGAAAATAATAAACACAGACCAACTAAAAGAGCAATTTTATTAAAATTTTCAATAATAATGAGAAGAATATTTCTGTAGAGCATTAAAAAAATATGCGTACTATGTTACGTTATTTCAGAACTACGGGGTACCTGTAAGGCCGAAAGCCTTCGAAAGCCGTTTCGCAAATTATCCCTTTAAAAATGAACGTTATGCGACTGCTGCATGGTGACTGAAAAAATAAATTCAACCAGTTTTTCTCTTCTGAAAGCGTGTACTTTCCCCAGAACGCTTTAATAATCCATTGTGCTTGTTGTCTCATACTGTTATCTTAAGTTCTTTTACGCTCTTAAACATGTTGCCTTAATTAAAACGAAATCACTGGATGTTTTTAAGTTTGTGCAAACTCCGATATAAAGTAAAATAAATTCTAACGATAGAATTCTCTTAGAATTCCAAGCTGTAAGAAAATAAAAAAAATATATAAATATAAAATCAATTTAAATAATAAGAAAATATGTAAAATTAGACTATTTATTGAAATCGTAATAGTAGCAATGTTTATATTATTAAATTAAAATTATAATTTATTTGAATACTTTTTTAGAAACGACTTAATTGCGCAACGACGTGTGACAATTGGCTAAATCGGTACCTTTATTGTGACAATTTTCACATTTGTCAAGTAAGTAAATAATAATAATAAAGTTATATAATTGGTTGGACCTTTAAAAATAAATGTAGAAAGTGCATAAATGAAGAATATTTTCTGTCGACGAGCATAATAAATCTAACCAACTTGAATGAATAATATCAATTCAGGAGACTTTATTTGATGAGGATAAGACCGTACTATCTCCTTTGAATGCTTACAAACAATATTCGAAGTGCCCACAATTAATAGATTTGACCAATTGAGTGACGTCAACCAACAGCTGATGTATTTCAGTTTTTGCGACAGTTTAATTTTACCTGTAGATACAAGTTTCAAAATTGATTCAACCATTCACAAGACAATGTATCCACCCTCACTCGCAGAACATCTGCCCATCTATTCCATCATAGGACGGGAGCAGTGGGTTTAATGACAATGGCTCAATACAAGATCGAGGTCAACGGTGAATATAGAATTGGAATGTCCAGAAGGCTTAATTGCGCAATCGATGTTATGGCCAGATGGCAACTCCATAAAATTAAACTATATCTCTCGTACACTGTCCTTCTCTTGTAATGAATATTCTGTTTTCTAATTTTTCAATTATTATTCACAAGAATATATGTCACCTTGATAAGAATACCGTGACATGAGACAATATATATTAAGTATATATTACATAATTTTAGTATACATAAATACATATAATCGACAGCTATTTAGATACTTCCTATTGTAGCCTGAGGACAATCACACGATTCTCAAGGACTAAATCTCTAAGGATCGTTCAAGTAATATAACGTAGCGAAGAGTTGAAGAAGACTTAGTTCTATCGAAGTTATGTAATACTATCGTTATTATTAATGAATGCGGGATAAACGCGTGAAACTGATAATTTATGGAAATACAAAAGAATTTAAAATATTGTATCATAATTTTCGAATAAAATATTAAAATTACCGCTCTACCGCGATAAATAAATTTATATTACCGCTCACTCTACATTGTAAAAGTGTACAAATTTTTTATCATCTCTGACACTTCGGAAGTAATTCAATAAAAGACGACGAAGAGTCTTGAACGAGACAAGACTAAATATGACAAGTGCGATCCCCCTCCCATTTGTCACATAACGGCGCCTACTTTGGACACAAAGCACATTTTACAGAGCCACAATGCGATTGTACTCTTTTCATCAATGGCGCTTTTATAGTCGTCGCGTCAGCTGCGGGATGTTGAATTCGAGACAGCTAGAACAGCGTAAAATCTTTTACCCGCCCAATTAATTTCTGAAAAAATTCATAAACTTATAAAATTCTCTCACATTATTTTCAATAATATCACCTTCGAAAGAGCGCGTATTATATTGGCTTAGAGCCACAAAACATCTCTTGAACTTTGAACACTGTTTCAGGAAAATATCGTGTCTTATGTGGGTTTTAGTTGTTTATTGTTCTATTTTAAGGTTTTGGCAAACGCCGGTCTGCGTTTATTCGCAGCGTAATATTCATACAAATTGCATCCAGTAATGATGTTTCAAAGTACCGGTTTTAATTGGTTCAAATAGACGTTTATGGACTTATGGACCTTTTAAATTGAGGTTCATCAAAGTTTCATTTTGTTTGTTTGTCCGGTCTATAAATAGTTATGAAACGTGTTTATCATATTCAGCGATGAAGAAAAATACTAAGACGTTATTGCTTTCATTTTCAATATAAAACAAGTTTTTGAGTTTATACCTATTTGCTTTTCATAACCTAGAATAGATAACGAAATTCTTAAATTACTTTTCATTAAATTACAAAAAAAAACTTATTTACGCGCTTCTCTCGCGTTATGCTAGTTAACAGAAAATCAACGACTCCGTTCTCTACATGTCAACTATTTCTTTTAGGTGACCGAACGAATATACATTTATATATATTATATATATTTTTTTTTACAGTACATATATTATCTATATATTTTTTCAATAGTATAAAATGTAAATGCAGTTTCCATCCCGTTCATTTCAGCTATAAATGTTTAAAGGTCAGACCGGATATGTAAAATTAGCATGCGCACTTAATAGATGGAAGACGTTAGTTGTACCATTAGCAAGTCCATCTCGTATCAGTACTTAGCCTGCATATTGATCTTTTATAAGCTGGTGACGTAAGAAAGTGTTGAGACCTTGAGGCGTTCGATTCTAAATACCAAGAATAAAATGAATTATTGTAATTGTCTACAATAATTTTATTTATTTTTATTTTATTATTAATGTTTTATTGTCAATGTTTTATGTGTATAGATATTATATGTTTTAGTAGGTAATAAAATACTATAGATAGTTTTTATATTTTTCGTTTGAGGTCAGTCGTGGTGCGGGGGCACAGAGTGTGACTGTAAAATCGACTGGTTATTATTTCGATCCCCACTCGAGATTAAATATTTATTTAAATTTATATTTCGCTTCTGTGTCGAGGCAAATCGTGGCGTTGAGTTCCGACACTCAATACTCAATGCCTCCAGAACGGAAAATGGGGAACGGAGTATCTAACACTAGGTTCCCTCTGCCTACCCTGCTGTGTACATCTTTTACGTAAGCTTTTTAATGACTATTCATTGAGACTCAATGGCATTTGGTTGCTTCACATTACTATTATTAACGTACCCCTTGGCACATTCTATTTATATTAGGTTTAATTTGTCATATGTGAGAAAAA
>JBAIZZ010000157.1:1425648-1507801 GCA_037355905.1 Heliconius aoede | reverse complement strand
AATTTTTCAGGATTATCGAAGAAAAACGAGGGATTTATCGGATCTTACGGAAGTAATCGGTGGGGCTGCTACTGTTTTCTCATTATCTGTATTTTACTTGGGGATTGCCAAAACTTCATATATATATATATATATATATATAATCGTTTCTTAAAGAGATATATTGATTACAGAAGGTAGGTAGGATAGATTGATTACAGGGAAGTTCAATTAGTACGCGTGACTTTTAAAACGTTTCACAGCTTAACTCTATGGGACACATTTTGACTATTTACTAAAAAACTAAAATTTTTTCACAAAAAGTTTCCTGCAAACTTCCAGAGCTGCAGGTTAAACTCTATAAGAGGAGTAGCTTTACAACGAAACACACTGGTGATTAATGACACACACGAAATTAATGTTGCGGACGTCACTTAATATTAAATGTTGCTTGTTTTTATAGCTCTGCGCAGTATCGCACATATAGCATTGTAAGCAAAGGGACCCCGGGAACCTACTATCAACACACTCTGTTCTCATGAAGACACTCCCTTTTCTGGTCTGGACTGGTCAAAATTAACTATTACGTTTTGTCCCGTTACCTCCCCCGTGCCTCTTGGATTGTTTGTATAATATATTATGTAAAGGAGACAACGTATTGCCTCTACATTTACTAAGAAAGTTATAAAAACTACATATGTACATTTTAATATTTATTTACCTAGAAAATTGTAATAATTATATCGTTAAAGGTATTATGGTTGTACAAGCAAACGAAAGCACGTCCTCGAATTAATTCAGCGGAGTTGTTGGCGCAGCCACAGCTCGCAATTTATTAGCTCTTCCTTCCTTCATAATGCAGCACGGTATAATTATTGTAGATAGAATAAAAATATTAAAGCTATTTTAATAGGAAATTATTTTGAGGTGTGCTTTTTCTTTTTAAAATTACAATTATATAGGTAATAAATACATGTGTGTTTTCGTAATAAAAGTCAATTAACTTTAATTTTGTTGTTACATGAAAATGCACATATATGTTTTGTTTTATTTTGTTAAATAAATCTAAAGTATAGTTTGCGATGTCATAAGCGTGGTGTTAATGTTTTTTTAATAACATTAAGTTATTTAATGACGACAAAAACCACTATTAAACATCGACATTAACGATTTCATAATATCGATATATATATATCGATGATAATGCCTACATAATTTCCATCACGTGTCAATAATAAATCGACAGCAACTATTAACACATAAATATATACATACGTATCGCGTACATAGAACACAAACGACCTTTATTTTGTAAAATCTTTATGTAACAGTGGCGTTGGCCCGTATTATCGGCAATTTAATGGGTCATAAAAGGCCGAATTTACGAGTGTCGTCCAGCCTGCTGCCTCACTCTCCAAATTTTCTGATCAATGGCCAAATCGACACAAAATATAAAAGTGCATCTCCTAATAAATTTTTTGGAAACTCAATATATTATAACTTGTTATAATATCATTCGTCTTCATATAATACTTGTTTTGTTTTTATTTATTTATGTTCAGTTTTGACATATACTTATAGCAAATGGCATATACTTGCGTAGTAAAAGAGTAGGGAAACTGTCAGGACACTAACTTATTCAAATAAAAGTAAATAGAAACTGGCCAATTGCGAGTGAGAGCGAGAACATAGAGTTCCGTACTAATTTCTGGATTACGTCAACGGTAACTAACGGGATCGTATCTATACATGAATATTTCATATTAATTTCTGCTTGACACGTCCAGGCAAGTAGCTGATAAGTATTCTTGACAGACGGACCGACAAAAAACGAATTATATATGAGTTCCGCGTTTTACTTTTAAGGTACAGAACCCTAGAATAAGAGTTATGACACTAAATTTTCCGTTGTCTACAGCGCTAAAAGTAGTGGGTTCGTTAAGATGAAAACTATACTTTCGAATGCCACTTATATATGATTGAATAGGTGTATCGTAAGGAGATCATGACAAAATATGTAGATACATTTTTTTTATTTAATACATTTTTTATTACGCAAAAATGTATTGTTAAATAAATTCCCAATTTTATAAGAAGTAGCACAAGCGACAATCACAAACGTGCAACTGTAAAAGCGACAGGTTATGGGTTTGGCACCCACTCGAGGAAATGCAACATATATTCAACATTTTCAAAGGGCGGCGTTGAGTTCCTCAAGAATTCATTCATTCAGGAAAGTAGAGAACGTTAGTGTCTACACACTAGATTCCCATGGGTTCTTACCATAAATATGCGGGATAAAGCGTGTAACTAAAAAATAATTCAATAAATTCAATAAATTGAATATAGGGCAGGGTAAAAAAGGCACCACTACCAAACATTTTAATCGATATCTGAATAAACAGGTGCCTTGATAACCAAAAGTCAGAGCTCCACTAAATTCGGCATTTCAAGTTAGACAAGTTTTAGGTAGTTTGCTCTGTGATCTCACCTGATAATAATACAACTATGTTCCGCTTTTGAACATTGCAAACTTACTTTTGGCTGCTGTAGATAATAACTTAGCAATTATATATATATTTCAAATAACATAATAATTAGACTTCAGATGTATTCATAAAAGTTAAAGTCTACATAAGCATTCACAAAATGTTACAGTAAAATACCTTTAGTGAATGTATTCCTTGAAAAATATTTTTTTTTACATTTTACCACAAAAAGCACTATGTTACAGTGTACAGTGTAAAAGGAAACAGCCAACCTCTCTGCCGCCTTATCATAAATATATTTTACGTATATTTTCATTTTGAACGGATAAAAAGATTTACCCCGCAAAGGAGGATATATGTCAAACCTTTTTGCATTTGTTTAGTATCTCCCTCTAAAATGTTGTCCTTCGCATACTGAAACATTATCAAAACTATTCTTATTAGAAGTAGTTTATTAACTACTGACTGTCATCATTTTATAATTACACAAAAATAGAGGCTGTTGTGGCGCAGTAGGATGTCATCTGACTGAAACGCGATGGTTGTGGGTTCGATCCCCACTCGAGGGATATTAAAGGGGATAATAAATAGATTATATTCACTGCCTCGCACACAGGCGGAAAGTGGAGAACAAAGAACTATTCAAGATTATGTGTGTAAACAAAAGGTGTTTTTTATTTATTTACTTCCTTTCTTATAAAATATTTACTCTGTTATAATAAAATTAAAGTGTTTTTTTTTCAGTAAATTAAAAGAGCTATATGATGAAGTAAGAATTTTAAAGTTAAAACGATAATAGTTACTGATGCATTAAGGGCACAACTTCTAGATCTAACTCAGTGCTCTACCATTTGACCTGGATAGTTAAATAGGTCAAAAGAATTCAGTATTTATTTATAAAATCAGCTTGACGCTTTATCCCGCACACACCAGGGTAGGCAGAAGGAACCTAGTTAACCTAGTGTTAATGTTGAGAAACTCCCTTTTTCTGCCGAATTTCGGAGGCATTGTGAGTGGCGGACCTCAACGCCGCGCTTTGCCTAGACACTTGAGCGAAGAAATGGAAATATAAACGTAAATAAATATTTCACTTCTTCGAGTGACCATCGAACCCACAACCGTCGCGTTACAGTCACACCCTTGTGACGCTGCGCCACGACGGCCTCTTAACTTAAAAATATATTTTTAATTAAGAAGCAACGCAATAAATATATTATTTGAATATATATTCTACTATAAAAATTCAAATACACGTATATACATCTAATAAAAAATTCGAGATAAAACTGTTATGTATCGTTGACAATATTATGTAAATTTGCTCGCTGCTCCCATTTCCCTGAGCTGATCCTCCGCAGTGTATAAAAATTCGGCTGTCATAGTAAATCCTGCCCCTATATTTTATTCTTGTCAATATAGTTAAGGGAAATCTTAGGGATTTTCTTTTATACTTTAGTATTTGTTCTTTGAATTATAATTTTAGTTATAACTTTGGTTAAGAATGTTGATGAGGCCAGTCGTGGCGCAGGGGCACAAAGTGAGACTTTGAACGTGACTGATTCTGGGTTCTGTCCCCAGATAGAGGAGATGAAATATTTAATTAAATTTGTATTTTCATTTCTTCGCTATGGTGTCGAGGCAAAGCGTGGCGTTGAGTTCCGCTACTCAACACGCAATGCCTTCCAAGTTGGACGGAAATTGGGGAACGGAGTGTCTTCGCACTAGCTTCTCTCTGCTATATGCGGGATACAATGTAAAGCTGATTTCATTTTTGAATACCTTAGTTAAAATTATTTTCTGGCAAAGCGAACACTATAAGTCTTCAAGTTGAGCGTTAAAAAGATATAATCCGATAAGTGGTAAGACGTCGAGTAAAGTTTAAATATTACGGTACGTTTACCAGGGCTTTGTCTAGCTTTGAGGGATTTGATGGAATTCGTTTACCTCTAATTGTACACTAATAACTTGTAATAGATTTTAATAATGTCATTGTTTTTTATTGTTAGAAAAATTAAATAAGGGATACTTAAAAATTAATACTACGCTTAAATTTCTAGTTAAATGCTTGTTGTAACAAATAATCATCAAATTTGATATTATATCTATATTAAAATGATATTATTTAATTTATTATATTCTTACAATAAAATTCAGTTGACTAACTTGAAAAACTTACTTGCTCTGATTGAATAGAAAACCTAACGATTCTTGGATCCATCTTTTATTTTCTGAAAGACGTACACAGCAGTGGAACCTGATAACACTGAAAAACAAAAAAAACATAAATGTTACTCTAAAAGGTAATTGTATCCACAAACATCGTTTCGCCATCGACATCATGCATTTAACGTTTGAACTATGCCCCTGATTTTTTTTATAAGCAATACAGTATTTACTATTCATAGCTATTTAGTTATAACAAAGACATATTCTTACGACAAATAAATAACATGAATGGACTCACACCCAGTGAATGGAAGTCTAGTGTTCGAAACCTTCCAGGTATTTCTTGATCATTTTCTAGAGTAGAGATCGAACCCACGACCATCGCGTTACAGTCACGGCGACGGCCCAAATCTGTAAATACATATCAACATACATGGGTGATCTGTGTCCAATTACGTTTCGCTCGAGTCGAATTATAAAGTTGGTGGTACATAGATTGATAAAGTTTGTTGCACACCAACTACCGCGAGAAATTAACAAACTTGCGTCCTTTGATTCTACCGACTCCAGGCTAAGCTACGCTCGCGCTAATTCTCATATAAATTGTACGTGTGTAGTATCCATGTATTGTAATATACTATAGTATTATGAAAACCATCGAGCCAAAAGGAGCCTGTCGGACAGTTTCGTTTCTACATAAATCCCTTTTAAATGAGAATGCAATTATTTCAAACTTAGTTTATATATAAAAAAAACCTTCACGCTGTATCCCGCACACAGCAGGATAGGCAGAGGGAACCTTGTGTTAAGACACCTTGTTGAGTGGCGGCGGAACTCAACGCCGCTCCTTGCCTCGACACCGGAGCGAGGAAATCAAAATATAAACAAAATATTTTATTTTCCCAAGTGGATATCGAACCCACAATTGTCGCATTACAGCCGCTTTTCTTTAATTTATATATAAACTTGACAAACCTGTATGGAAATATGATTTTGTTTTTATTAGATCTTACGATCGCAATAAAATTAAAATTAAGGAAAATAAAAAAATACTTAATTATTAACGAAATTTCGCTTCGCTTAAATCACCTAATGCTCTTTGCGCTCTGTTATAAACTCTTGTAAAACTGTAGAGTAATTAGGTTGAAACGTTTAACCTGAACATTTACTTAACTCAACTTCCAAAAGTGACTTCCGGGCGACTTGCATTTATTCGCATAATTGGATCAACCCGGATAACACCAATCGATTACCTAAAAGCAATTTAGCCACATCGATGTCATCTACGACCTGACCTATCATCTACTGATAGCAGTTCTAGTACTAAATGTGATTTAATGCTGTTCCGAGGATACAAGCATACAATGCTTGTAATTATAGTAATCTTATATGAGCTATCTTAAGGCGACTGGTATTAAATGTCTACAAATTACGAGTATAGCTGACGTCATCACAGTGTAGGTATATGGTATGGGTTTATTTCCCGGTATGATAATAGTAATAATAAATATATTATATTGGTTGAAGTCCCCGTGGTACATTGGCACAACGCACTGTATACGCGTGGGTTGTGGGTTCAATTCCAGTTGGGACAATTAATTGTTTTCATTTCCTGGCGCTGTCAGGTCGTATAGCGCATACGGTCAATTGGTCAATGAACGCGAAATAAAATCAGAATGTCTCATCACTAAGCTTCCTCTGCACATCCTGCTATATGCGGGAAACAGCGGGAAACAGCGTGAAACAAAACTAAATCCAATAATGTCCTCCATGCTTATCACACGAAGAACAATTGCTTGGTTGGTAATGGAACACACAGAAGCCTTAATCTGCATAACCATGTATTGTGATATAAGGTATTATGTAGGTTCATGATCAGTAATATAATGGAGGCGGTATCTAGAAAAGAGCAGTAAAAATGGTACAAACATTTTATCCGTTAAAAATAATTCATATTAAATTCGTAAAGATTTATGAATTCCGATTTGTCATAAAAAATGATATAGACGAAATTAGAAGGGTTGTTTTTTAACATTAATAATAATAAATAAAATAAAAAAATACCTTTTTATTTATGGATAGACTATCTATACCTATATTTAAATATTAAAATGTAAGTAAACTATAGACTGTATTTTATGAAAAGTAGTAGTATTATAAAAATTTGAAAATCCTCTGACATACACACATTATATTCCAAATAAAAGATAAACTATATATATTTTTATAGTTCTATAGTCGATAATGTTGTAGTCTGTAGGCATAAGACAACCGTTTTGTACATTTAGCTTTCTTATTCTATTTTGTATATTTTTATATAAGCGTTGTAAATCTTATATAAAAACAAATGTTGAATGACATTTACCGTTATTTCCATATTTATAAGAAACTATTCACTCGTCCCAAGACAAAAACATTGTTTTAAGCAATAGAGTAGAACGAAAAGGTATTCCTTTGTAATGTGAATGCAAGCAAGCACTTCACTCAGGCGCCGATTTTATTCAATGCCCGCCTTTATAACGTTCTCTCTTTGGTGCCATTACAATACTGAAAGAAAAAATAAATAAACCGCAACGAGGTGGGCCAGACAGCTCGCAGGTCATACTCGACGGTCTCATAACGTGAAGCTCAATAGAAAACCCGATAAAGAAAAACTCCGAGAAAGCAAGTTGAATGAAGCATTACTAGTTACTTGTACTTGTTGTCACAAAAGGAAGTTTGCAGAGTAAGAAAAACTTCTGCCGTAGGAAAAACAAAATTTATCCAGAGTTTCCTAGTCATGCTTAGAGTCCTTACATTTGTTACCTTGGTTTTCTTAAGAAAAATATAAACAATATAAAATTAATTATTTTCATTATACGTAGTCTTTAATATTTTAACAATAGCTTAGTCAGCCTCATTATATTTGTAACAGTAAAAATAAGTAGTTTGTATTTTCATTTTCTACTTTTAATGTACTGAACGAAGCTTATGACAGCCTTTGTTATAGAAAGATTTGAAATATCATCTTCTGAATCTTATAATTATGTGAGAATATTACAGCATATTATGATTCACTCTGTATTTTCTATATTTATTAAAATAAATTATTACTGGCACTCAAATAAGATAAACACAAAATATTTATAAACATAATATATTATCTATAACTTCAATCAATATATTTCATATTAAACGTATTCGCATTCAATAACGATTTCTTTGTAAATATTACGTAGCGGTATAGATATACAATATGCTCATGAATATCGTGACAGACAGTAAGGTATCGTGTCTCATATCTATATTATACAAATTGTCATTATTGAAGACATTAGACATGGTAATGGGTATATTTTTAAATGTTTCTTTTACATTTACGGGTAAGGTGAGCTTATTATCAAAGAAGGCAACTTCATAAGTATCACATTGATAAGGCAAGCTTGGTTTTTTTTTCTCAATTATTTGCCTAACTTAGAACTTTTTTCATATGCTTTTTCTCATATTCGTGTAGCATTATCTCTTTTTACCGTACAATACCCTTCGTGCGTCCTGCATACAATCTGACACTAGCGAAGTGATTAATACTCAACTGGCACATTCAGAAAGCCGTTATCAATAAGAGAGAAAAACACTCCGATTTTTTTTTCTTATCTCCTACTGAAACATTGCCTGTTAACCCGACTCCGAAGTAAACTCTGCATGATGTCTGATAAGACATTTTTAATATAAAAAAACTGTAAATAAAAAATAAACAAAAAAGAGATAAAAATAAATATCTGCAAACCAAATGAGTACTAGAGAACTGTGAACATTGTACAGAATTACTTATCAACGAGCTCATTTCATAAGTAAAAGGTTATATGACTATATGTGTATCATCTTATAGTATGAGATCCCGTTGCAAAAATCTACAGATATCTGTTTTGATGTTGGATTAACATAAAAAAACAACATGTAAGTGCAATTCTGTGACAAAAATTAATTACCATAAATTTAATTAAAGGTGATTGCGGCACAACTTTTCTAGGCAACCATGGTGTAATCTATTCTATTATTATATAATTCTTAAAAATAAGTTTCATTAAAAATACAGATATCTGCAGATTGTACCAGCTGGATCTTAGGCTCTCATATTTATTTAATGACGCCTATTTAAGAGCTTGACATCAATGTTATAACATATTTTATAAAAGCACGCCGTGCTCGTTAATTTGTTAGTGTATGTGTGAGAACTTGCAAGCTCAATTTGACCGACTTCCTAGAATCTGATTGGGCTGTAATTTGAATTATAACTTCAATTCTGATGACAAGGAAATAACTTTTGTTATTAATCCAAAATGGCCGCCACAATAAGTCGGTGTACCTAATACAAACTTTTCTATGGGGTAAGATGATCGTATTATATTTAGGCTCGTTTCATTTGTATCAACGAGTAATATTCTATGTTGAAATTTAACCGAGGAAATATCTTTCAATAATAATGCGTTAAAAAGAAAAAGATTAAGAGTAAAAGATAAAATATTAATTACAACAAAACCATTCAAAAATAAGGTTTGCTTTACAAGGTTGTAGTTAATTTAAAATAATAATTGGAATATCCAGTGGCGTAATGTAAAACTCCGAGAATTAAAACTAAATCAATTCTATTTCTTACGCGATACAAACTTTACTATTTTCATTATAGTATGTACAACAAAACTTTTAAATGGGTTTTTGTTTTAATAAAAGTTTCGTAATTAATATTTTATTTTATAATTAAGTAAGGAGGTTTATGAATATTAATATAATTGCTATGAAATACCATAAAATACCAACCATAAAATAATATTATGTAATTTTTTTTTTTAATTCAGGAACCATTTCTCGCATAACAAGTTTAGGAGAGAGAGCCTAATGTCTAACACGGCTCTCCATTTTCTTCCTACTTTTTAATAAATTGTATATTAAGTAGAGGCACTCGAGCAACTTACAAAAACTTACAACAACTTACGAGAGCAATGAGAACAATTCTAATATAACCACACCCGAGTGACGATCGGATCAATTACAATTGCTTGTACTGACACAATCACAGACGACAATGGGGGATCGTGTCATGAGAATAATAATTTATACTTTTATGAACAACAAGTCTTCAAACATGAATAAATTGAATTCTTTCGAAATCAATGTTAGAATCAAACTTCAATGTTAGAACGTAACATCTATAAAAAAAATATGCTGCATAGGAGGCAGGGGGAACCCAGGCTTAAAACACTTCGTTTCCACTTCTGTTCGGCACTTTCTGCTAAATTCTCCAGGTATTGTATGTTGAGTGGCGTAATTGAACACCGCGTTTTGACATTCTTGATGATGATAGACAAAGACCTATTAAAAATAATGGATTTGTAAATAATGACTGCACTAAGTTCTCTCTACCATCAAATATTTTGTAGAAAAATTTTATTGTTCACTTTCGTTTATCTACTCATTGTTTACTTTTAATATTATAATTTACGTGAATTTTACGTTGCACTGATTGTAAGACACTAATCCTTTGTATAATTCTAGACTTAAATATATATGGATGGCGTTGGCCAACATAAGATCAGAGACTTTCATATAGATGAATTGTTTGACAAAATATGTTTATTTCATAATTGGCTGTATAGTGTTGAAGCAACAAGTCCCTTTTCAATTAAGGCGGCACTTTATTAAATGAACATAGTTGACGCGCATTCTTCCATGCGTCTACTTTACTATTTGCTGTCGCTACTGCGTTATGATAAAACTTTTTAATTTATTTTGTTTTATTATCTTCACGTAACCGAAAAATCTAATAAATCTAATAAATAAATGATAAATCTAATCTAATCTAATTAATATGATTGATTGATTTGATTGATCGTATGCCTAAATCTGAGGTTATTTTGACAGATTTTTTGTTAGGATACCTGATAAAAAAGTGTCTAAAAACATTGAAAAATGCTTACATTTTTATTATAAAGCATTTGTGTATGACCTTAACCGCGATGATGGTACGTCTTGAGAGTATTTGCGGTTTCTGACGTTGACACAGTGACCGAAGTTATAAAAAATATGCGCGTAACTTGACCGAGAATGTGGGCCTCAATAAGTTTTTATACCACAATGCGCCATTATATTGATAGTTTAGTTATGCATATAAAAAAGGTACCTTATTTAGAATGACAAATCCAAAGTTGTGTCAATGTTTTTTTTTTATTTCTTAATATAAAGAATTCAAATTTACGCTTTTTTTGTATCGCAGGATGCAGAAAAAGCTGACGAGTATGTAAATCTTATGCAGTACGTATAAATTTTTCAAATGTGGAATTTTGCAATCGCATAATACTAAAGTACGAGGAAACAAGTATTCTGTGGATTTACCCAAATCTAAAAATTCTAATTTAAAAACAAACATTTTTGTTTGACAATTCACATAATGTCATCTCTTTTTACGCCCCAAAATGTAAATGTGTGAACATAAAAAAAGAAACCTTAGTATATTTGTGACAAACTAATAAAAGATTTTTGGGCTTCACTTAAAGCTTATTGTAAATTTTCATCTACTCGTAAAAAGCTTATTGTACATTTTTAATACGTTGACTAGAGACGTACGTTGTTAAAGATGGACTTAATAAACAAATAATTTCAAAATGTCTGTACACATTAGTCTCCACCAATAAATAATTAAAATTATTTTCTGTTCTTTTTATTATGGCGTTCCGAACGTGCCAGTCGAGCACAAAATCACTTCGCCAATATCACATTGAATGGAATTTAGTAATAAACATTATATTATATTTAAATTTAAAGATGACACAGTATTTATTAACATGGCCAACAAGTATTTATATTAACAAACTATAAATTATGAACCTTAAATTACAAAGTGATTTATCACTTATCCTTTTCGCAATGCGAAAAAAACCATTATAAACGATATTTAATTGAATATGAAAACCAGATATTTTAATAGTTCTAAGCGTCGTCGTTTGTTAAATCACTGTGTCATAACGTGAAACAAGTGTTCATTGTGGCACACATTTTGCTTCTACTGAAATCGCCTATCTGTCATTCGTTGTGGTTTATAATCAAGTCTGTTAAAATATTCATTAATAAAATTTGGTTTACAATCAACATTTTTTCCATGAGATATATATATATATATATATAGAGTGAGAGAGATATATATATATGTATATATAATACAATGTTGTATATAGATCTATAATATGTTAAGTCACAGAAGTATTTAGGAATATTTTTATAGTACCTGGAGAATTATCTAAATAATATTCAAACGTATTGAATAAAAGTAGTGTTCGGATCAGGGCAATATTTTGTTTGAAATATAAATAAATTTCACTTATTTTCGTTAAGTAAGTAACCGTGTTGGTTTCGGATTTTCCAAATGCATCACTGAATGAACGCTAAGTAAAGATCTTCATTTATCACTGGGTTTTCTGGTCTTCCTCGAAAGATGCCCTCCTTTTGGTTCACAAAGTTAAAAAAAACAACCTTCGTTACATTGTCATAGCCTTAAAAATAATAGTTTTCATAATTGATTTATATTTAAGGCCATGTCAGATCTCCATTGTTTAGAATGAAAAGGTGAAGTAATTTAGAAATTCCCTGAGATAGGTATCGTACATAAATTACTAGCTGATTTAGCCGATTATGATTATGCTGAAGAAAATTCCTTAATTTTACCTTATTTTTATTCTTTTCAGCCTCTTTTAATTATATACTATGATCAAATAGGCTGAAACTCGGTTGTGATTCTTTTCTTTATTTAATATTTCAAAATATAATTAAATCACGTATACACTGTATCCCGCACACAGCAGGGTATTCAGAGGGAACCTAGTGTTAAGACACTCCGTTTCTTACTTTTTTAAAGTTCGGCATTCTGGAGGCATTGCGTGTATAGTCGCAGAACTCAACGCTGGGCTTTGCCTCGACACCAGAGCGAAGAAATTTAAATAAATATTTCATCTCCTTGAGTGTGGATCGAACTCACAACCAGGTTTTACAGTCACACTTTGTGCCTCTGCGCCACGACTGGTTGGACTGGGAAAATATAATTATTAGTATTGTAATTATGAAAGTCACTCTTAAATTTAAAAAAGTAACAATAATAAGTAGAATATAGGTAAAATTTAAGTATACTTTAGATATAAGCTGTTTAAAAACTGTGATTTCTTAAAATTTTTAAGATCTAACCATGTATTTGCAAATGTTCTTACGAACAATTTATTCTTATTATTACAAATTCTTTTCGTAAATTATCAAATAAATTCAAAACAAATTAGTAATGATGACATCGATTAACATAAAACCTAAAATTACAAAACCAGTATCAATTAAAGACAAGTGTCAACTGATTAAACACAAAGGTGAATTGTAAGGCAAGAATTTCGTTTATTTATTTCTTATTACACGAAAACGTGAAACGAGTCGCGCAGTGACGTTATCAGTCTACGCGGTGAATGATAAAGCATCGCCCAGCGCGCTTTATCTGAACTAAACGGGCAACACCCGCCGCCGGCGCCGCACTGGCACTTGACAGCTGAAACTGTCAACAAAACAGGAACCAACACACGCTAGGCCCCGCCATTCACGCTCACGTCGAAACGCGGGAAGCACGTGGCCGTCTAATATTAGACCGCGTCCAAACATCACATCGCCCACATGTACTGAGCCGCCGGTATATAAAATAATAAATGTTTATTTTAAACGACAGTGAAAAAACAAACAATGAGTATCAGCCGCAAGTGGAGGGAGTATGTGGCCGCTATCAGTGGTTAGTGTACATTTCATTTATTTATTTATTTCTGATGTGTTTTTGTGTGTAAGCGTGGGCAACACTGAACTTGATTTGGGTGTACGCGCGGGAATCGTGTAATATGTTATATATATATAATTATAATGGTAAAATATTTCTTTTTTATTTAAATCAGGTGCGAAATAATCAAGGTCCTATCGCGCAAGGCCTTTCTTTATTCAAAAATATGACATTTATTTCGTATTTGTTTTTTTATAGTGAACATTTCGATATATGTTTATCTGTATTTTTAAATTTTCAATAAAATACATTAATATAATATAAATAAATGATTTTACTGACTTGATAGATAGATAGATAGATAGATAGGTTTCTACTAACAAATTTTTGACTACCTTCTATCTGATTATGTGAGAAAGTTAGTGAAATTTAAAGATATTTTCATAAAAACTTGATAAACCCATAACCAGTTTAATATGCTATTATTTTACTCATTAAATATTTTAAATTTAATGTGTAATTTAGTAATTGCTACACATTAAAATAAAGATATCGTTATGCGGTTACTTGTAATTTGTTATATTGTTTTATTTAAACATCAGATGTATTTACTATATTAATTGAATTATTTAAAATCTAAATCAATAGATATTATAATTTATATTATTCGAAAATGAAATGCAAGACAGCACTCTTGGGGCAAGACCTAGCCTTGACCGTCTCGTACGAACGATAGCACTAATTTTCGCCATGTTTCGTAATATTGTGAATATTTAACTTTTAGATTAATATGTAAATTAAATTATACAGCATATTAAATATAAAAGGAAAAGACGTCTTCAATCTAATTACACAAATTGATAAATACGCAAACTAGTTCGAAGTACCTTCACTGCATGGCCAAGTACTTTGCCTTGACCGTCTCTTGTAAAGACGTCCACATCAATATTAAGATATAAAATAAAATATATATGTTTACTTTGACTCTTTACTTTTATTGATATACTTTTAACTCTTATTTATTCTTTAAGAATTATTATATAAGTAACCATAATTCACAGGTCACACTTTGTGCCCCTGAGCCAGGACTGGCCTCAATTTAATATTATTCTGTTGATAGCTACAGATATGGCAATAGCCGTATTCCGTAACAATGTCCCAAAATTAATATTTCACACATATGTTTCATATATGAAGTAGCAATTTAACAATATCATTCGTAAATGAACTAACTGTTATGTATGTAAATATTTTTATATTAAAAAAATGTCAGCACTTCAAAAATATAAAAAAATATGACCTAAAAAGAAAACATAATTAAAATTCGTAGATATGGCTGCCACTTAATAAACTTTTGACTATTTATCACGACTTGTGTCACAATTTAATTAATTAATCTAAATACACACATTGTTTAATCTAAAATGGGCAGGAAATATTGCAAAAATAATTCTGTGTTCAACAGATTGTTTCGATATTAAATCGAAACGAGGGCACGTTGTATTCAATATCTAACAAATGTGCATACTATAATGTAGTTGTTATAAAAACTTATATTCTATACTTACTAAAAATTTTTATATAATTACTATCATTTCAATTCAACAGTAAATTAAGATTAAATCAATGAAATTTAGTCAAACAAAAGTATCCTGTAAATAAACAGGAAAATATAAAATACTTTCGTTTGCCCTTTCTCTCTTAATTTTTCGCTTAGTAATTTTAACGACCATTGTCATTTGTTTCTCACAATGTACCAGAAAAAACTAGAAGTTTCCATTGTATCTAAGTGATTTTTTATTTGCGTATACCGTCCATCAACAACGTGGCGTTCATTAATTTAATTAGAGGTCGGAGTCGATTCATACTTTAATTGAGATAGAGAAATGTAATATTAGTTTAGTTAATTTTATTTTTATTTTGCTTTTAACTTCAGAATCATAGTAATCATAGTTTTTAAGTAAAAAAAACTATGTTTCTACATTTTATTATTTGATCCTAAGAAAAGGCAAACGCATTTATCTAAGCCCATACTAAGGTAAAATAAAAAATATATATTATTATTAAAAGCACTGCATGCACAAGCAAAATAAATATTAAATGAGTGACAAATACATCGTGTTTCAAAGTATATAAATAACCCCAATTGTGCTTTTATTGAATTGTTACAGATGTTTTATTGAAAAGAATATATTATAAGGTTATTAAAATTCCTCGTTGTTTGTGCTGTACTGTACAGTATGCATGTATTTGTCATTTTTATTTAACTAACTCGCTTATTATTTTCAAATAAATCTGATGCCAGCCTGCATTATAAACGCGACCGGTTGTGGGTACGATTCTTCGGTCTAGCGTGACGCTAAATAATAAAGAAAAATTTTAGAATATGCTATCTAGAACGAAAGTAACAACGAGTATAAGATTTTACTTGTTTAATTTAAAACGAGGATAAAATATAGATGTCTATAATTAAACGTAGGATGCCTTTGAGACGTTGTTAGAGAGGAAATCCGTACTATATTAACGGCGTTGTATTATTTAGAAATAATTTAAAAGCGTGCTTTAAATACAAGGGATTAGGGTGAAGTGAAGAATGGTAATGCGATGGAAATACATTATATATATATATATATATATATATACATAAACCTACTAAAAACCAAACCAAATTCAAAAGACAATAGCAGTGGGTGGTAACCGGTACTTTCATGTTACTCGTACGTGACGTACAGACCAGCATTATTTAAAAAAAATATCATACGTCATGGTGCCAACAAATAAATAAATACCACATACATATATGAGACTAGCGGCTTTGTCCGTGTTCAAAAAAGTTCAAAGGTTATTTATAGTTTGAGGCTGTGTTGCGATCGGATAATTTAATAGCAATAAGCACCTACTTAATAAAAAAATACATGATTACATATATTATTGATTGTTTAGCTTCACGTTCACCTGTTTCAGGGCAAAGAAAATGAATAAATCTAGACACTCCGTTCTCCACTTTCATCTCCACTTACATTGATCACAAAAATATAATCCATAAAAATTATAATCCACACATCTCTAGAACGGCTGTCACTATTTTTTAATAGAGTAACAGCCGCTCGTTAGCCATTCGTTAGTTAGTAAAAACGGAAATCGTTAACTACGTTACAAAATGTATTCAGACGCATGCGGATAAACAATACATAACAAAGACGTCACTCGTGAAGTGACAACCAGATATTTACATGTGGCGCTCTGTGGGTAAACAGAATTTAATAGATAGAACATTGAAGAAAACCTGGTATCTAGACGTATTTATTGCATATTATAAACTTACCTGTATTGTATTCTAAATATTTAATATGTTACTATGAAAACTAAAATGTGTAAACTTGTAGAAATTTTGAAACAAAAGTTAATATAAATATTATTAACTTTAATAAAAAAAATTCTACAGGGTAAGAAGAGAGAATCTGACAACACAATGTTAAGATACTCCGTTCCCATTAGGACACTTGCGTTCCTTACTTTTCGCCGTCTCATCAATGCAGCTAAGGCTCCGTTAACCCTGTTACCGGCAGCAATACACCTTTCCACATCCATCTCGCATCTTCCATCTCTACTGAACATACTTCCCAAGTATACCACTTTACTCACATTTTCTAATATCTTACAATTCACACTGACATTGCATTCCGTCCTCTTTTCATTTCTTTCAAATACCAGAATCTTTGTCTTATTCACATTTCTTCAGGCTTCAAAAAATTTAATTTTCAATAAATTTAAATTTGTCAACCACGTTTGGATCGATGACTCCTAAAGTTTAAGGCAGCGATAGTATATGTAGGTATTTTTTTATACATTCATCGACTATCTCTGTGATAAATACTTACTAATAACTGGTTTCATTTAATGCCAATATATGCAATTTGCGTTTTAAACAAACAACTTGTCAATTGATATTAAACGACGTTCGTTAAGCCGATTACATATTATTATATGATTAAAAACTTAGTAAGTACTTATGTATAATTGTGTATTTTTTTTTAATTATTTATTAGAGAACTATAATATAGGCATTTTCTTATAAAATATTATTATTTTACAACAATATTTATAAATAGTTGTTAAAAAAAAATTCGTAAACAAATCTAATCTCGAAGCTAAATCAAAACCAAAGGACCGGCAGGTCTGCGCAGGCGCCATGCTGTGTAAAATTTATTTTGTCCAATTAATTAATGAACTTGACATTTGATATTAATGTTTCTTAAGATTTTTCTTACATTAAAGTTGTTTTTGTTTACAAAAACTATTGGCATGTAATGTTCATTATTAAAGAATTTTAGTATTTATAACCACAGTAAAAACATTCATTTGCATTTATTACGCGCAAATCCAGTAAAATTCCGGTTTTCTAATTTGTCAATCATATCATCAGATAAAATGGCTTTAGTCTTTTTTGATACAGTGAAACCTGGCTTAGTGGGTCCTAGATAATTGAGAAACCTCTTTTTAATTTTCGACGTTATGTAGTCATACTTACATTAAATTAATATGTGACATCAAGAATACGCATTTTTATTGACATTTTACCTCTGCACGCGGGGTGCCTCTGTAAATGAGACCACTATAATTTAAATCTGCTTAATTGGAAAACGAGATTAATGGAATAATTGATACATAAGTCTTGGTCCCTTAAGATCTCAATTAACCAGTTTTCACTATAATAGCGTCTCTTTTTGTAGCCATCTTCATCTTGAAGGATTCATAATATAAAATATCTTCATACCTACAATCATAAGTGTTAAATATATTTTTCACGCAACGCATCAGTATAATTCTTTTTAAAAAACTTGTCATTGTAATACAAATTTATAGTCACGAAAACGCTCAGAATCCAAGGCCAAAACATGTCCAGAATAACTTTGCTGATGAATAAAAAACACGCCGCTGTCTCTTATTAACTTAAATTGTTTAAGTATAATTTTCGCTTTTCCTGTCCTAAAAAAACTGTTATGGAACATCTAACTTCCATTATTTTGAAATTTACGTAGTCCGACTATAGCAAACAAAGCTCGATAATCATGTTGAGCTGATGATAACGATAAACATGAATAGAAAAAGCTGATTTGGCAAAAATAATAATAAAAAAGAAACGACGCTGTTCTATTTAAGCTAATAATAATTTATGTATAATGGTGAAGATATTCCCTTAGTTATCTATTAATATTTACAATTTATTTCAACATGTCAACTGTTTGGTTTTTTATTTCTTCTTTTTTTACAGACAGAATAAAAATATATATATTTTTGAGATGCTATACATTTGTCTAAAAATATATTTTTGTTTTAATTTTGTACATAAATATGAAATATGAAACTGGAAAATTTCCGAGAATATTTTGCAAAAGTTTCTTCTCAAAGCAATTGTAGATTTATCATACCGTAAATTCACAAATTAAAATCAACCTAATTTTAACTTCATTAAAAATAACTTGTTTTATATTTCAGAAACCAGCACAAAATTTATAATTATTACTAAGTAAAATTTGAGCCAAAACCTTTTCTTATTCCCTTAGAAATATTAGAAAAAATCACCCCTTCTGGCGAAGTAGGTAAATGATTGAAGTTTGAGGCGACACGGACTGTTGTGAATTCGATTAACATTTTTGAACTATTTATACGACATATTTTTGTTTCTAAGACATCTATCACGCTTTTTTTTAAATTTAAATAAATCGCTAAACAATACATTAATTTCTCATTATAAATTATTTTTGCCCCGCTGTTGGCGAACGAAATTTTATTATTTATCTTGTTATTATATATCTTGTTATTATTAAGAAAAGAAATTGGTTCAAGTTTATAGGCAGTACATGTATATCTTGCACAGCTAGGTACTTGGAGAACATGGATATATCGAGTAATTAATACAGTAAATAATTGATTGCACCAGCATAGCCTCAGGCCCGTCAGCCTCAGCCATGGCATTGATCATAACTAGGCCATTTCGTATCTGTCTCACTGATGCATGACTCACACTGTCCACAATAAAAATAGTAAGTTTAGGACTTACCGTTACCTATTTCTATTACCATTGAATTTATTATCATTGAAGCTCTAATTTTGCCTAATTTTATGAGCACACGTTTATGAAATTCTGTATAAAGATCCTTGGAAATATGAACGTATATTGGTTCGTAAAATTTAATGAATGGGAAACCCAAAGTCGCGATTGCCCACTTTTAGTATAAAAAAAATGTTACAAATTCTAACATTATTTCATATATGAATTTACTATATTATATATATTTAGAAATTAAAAAGCTATCACTATCACACGCAATTATAGATAAAAACATCGAAAACACCACCTACCATTAGACATAAAGGAAACTTATCAACGTAAAGAGGTAAAAAAGTGATGTAAAACAATTATTTTAATTGCACTCTTAGTATAATGTTCATAATATAGTACAGGGAAAACTATTACATTTTTAAATATATATAATATATATATATGTACATTAAAATTCTATATAAACATTTTAATGTAGCAGGATATTTGTAGCACCGTCTATTGAAATAAATTTCAATTTTAAATATAAAGTGACACTTGAAAAGTGTGCCCTAGAAATACAATAAGATAATTATCTTGGTCTAATTGTGCCCATCTTTTTAATTCTTTCTTGGTATATCGCAATCAGAATCATAGTGATTGTGTTATCTCAAAACGTGCCTAGTCATAATATATATACATATATCTTCATATATAGATATAACCTTGAGATTTGACCGACATATGTCTACATATTTTTTACGAACGAAATTGTTTTAAAACGATACAAAAGCAACAAGAAATACTTATAATTTAAATTATATGTTAAGGTTTTATTAAATTTCACTATACATAATGTTATTTATTTTATATTGTTGAAAAAAAAACTATTTATTATAAGAATATTAATACATATGTGGTCCAGTAAAGGCACAAAGTATGTAAATATAAAAAGAATCTATTTTAAATACCAAAATAACTTATATATCTATATATCGGCTTAGATACGTATATACTATTAATTATATAACATTATATCTCACTATAAAGTATTTACATGATATCTTAGGAAGATACCATTAAATAGTAACGTTATAGCCAATATGATAATTGCGGCCTAAGGAGGTTTACACACTGAAAACGAACTGTTTGAGAATGTGATAATAGAAAAAAATGTATCAAATTACACATATTTAAAGTAGATAATGCAGGTTTCGATAAAGGTCAAAGACCTTTTACAATTTAGCTATGGCAAATTTATTATCTATTGTACGAGTGTAATAGTATTTGCATCCACTTTTTGCATATATTATACTTGAAATTTTTGTACATTTCATACTAAAAAAATTAAAGTTTTATTTAAAAGTTAATATAGTACAAATTATATTTGCAGGCCGTCTAACAAGGAGAAATTAATTCTACTCGGAGAAATTAATTGTTCAATATTTACATTTTCTCGCTCAAGACAGTTCACAGCGGTGAGTTCTGTAACTTAACTTAAAAAATCGTGTGAGTTGTAGCCCTATTATTCATTAAGGGTGAGCTTAATATATTATTTTCATTTTTATTTGACATTAACAAATAAAAATTAATAAATACGATCGCATTCCACATAGTCATAGATTTTTTCTATATCAAATCTCAATATAAGTAAGAAATTTAAATATATAAGATATAATATTCCTAGTATCGATAACGATAATGATAAGGAAGCCATGGAAAATATCCACTAGCTGCGAATAAAATAGAAAACGTCACAAGTGCAAATACTCGTTATATGTTGTAAACTTAATTGTACATGGCTCGTTAATCTAGAACGTTTAGTTAATTAAAGAAGTTTTTAATTTAATTAAAACCACTGATTACGTCTTGATTAACCGAGGCAATTGAACGCTTCACATGATATCGCTGAAGTTTTATAGGAATTTATTATACTTAGTTCTATGTGAAAAACTCTTTCTTCGTGCAAATGTTTAATATTTAACTCGAGCGTTAACTTTTGCGAGAAAAGGAAATAACATATGAATAAATGTTGTTCTTGACCTACTCGTTAAGTTATTTTTTTTAAGGATTCTGTACGTCAAATGGTAAAAACGCAACCCTCATAGTATCGCTTTGTTGTACCACTGTCTTTCTGTCACGACCATTCACCTCGACAAACCTGGAATGAATCTCAATCTTCAGGTCTATTTCGAGAGATTGAAGCACAAAAAAAAATCAAGTTCCTACCTTACTTCGACGCAATCAAAATATACAAGCATTTATATACAGTTTTTGTTTTTTGCATAAAATGACCGCGTAATCAAAACCTAAAGGGGTAATTGGAAGCGAGAACTTACTACAAAAATAAAAGTAAAAAATCCAAAAAGAGAACATTTATGTATTTCATAGAGTTATCCTTCCAGTTGACCTACAATCCTGAAAATGGTACGGAACCCTCGGCTGGGTGCGTACTACTCGTACTTGATCGGTTTTTTTTTATTTATTTATATTCCAAATGAGACATAAAGCTTGGAATCAATTTTATGCATCTAGAATTTTCAAAACACGTTTATTTATCTCAATTATCTAAATTACTTATTTTATTATTGATTAACGAATACCAAGACATTTTTCATTTTTAAATGCACAAATGTTGTGTTATTAAATTATGTACATATAAATATTCTCTGTATAAAAATGTTACAACGCAATAACTATAAAATATTAATTAAATGGACCACAGTACTTTAAAGAAACACAAACAACTAAGAAATAAGTAAGTCGGTCCGAGCTTGCTGCATGTGATTTTATGAATGTTTTATATTTTCATTGCCTTTTCCAAACTTTGACACTGTTCAATTATATGAACGGCCAAAGGCAACATGTCCGCAAATTTTGTAAGTAAATAAGAGTTCTGTTTGCGTTTTCCAGCGACTTTAATTACGGCGGCGGCGGGCACGACGGTGGGGTGGACATCTCCCACTCTCCCAATACTCTTGGCCGAGAACTCTCCTATACAAACATCAGCGGATCAGAGCTCGTGGATCGCTTCACTTATGATCCTGTCTTCAGGTACCTTTTATTTTTTAGCTTCACACTGTATTCTGCATATAGCAAGGTAGGCAAAGGGAACCTAGTGTTAAGATAATCTGTAACCCACGTTGCGCCCAATTTTCGAAACATTGCGACGATCAACACCGGGCTTTTTCTCTTTGCCAGAGCAAAAAAATTAAATAAACTTTTCTTTCTCGAGTCGAAGTCGAGCTGTTTCGCTGTGCCGCGACGGCCTCAATAATTCATTTTATAAAATGAAATATTCTTAGAAATAGTTTTATATACGAGGTAAATATTAAAGATATAATGTTTAGACAATATTATGTTTACGTAATCTAGTTATTATTATAATAAACAGTTTTCATTATTTATGTTTAGTATGTTTTTTATTGATTTATTTTTATTCTAAACTATAAAGTTTTAAATAAAGGTTGATTTTTAATACTCAAACTCTCAATTATTGATATATCTGTATGAGAACCCTTTAATACAAAACTATATTTAAAACAGTACTACAGCAGTTAAAATTTAAAAATTTCAGCTGTCAGTCCGATCCCAGCGTCATACCTCGCAGACAGAATAGGAACGAAGAAAACTCTACTTCTCGCTTCTATTCCTTACATCATCGGTTGGATCCTAGTGATGCTGGCTAACAATGTTCCTATAATATACGCGGCTCGTCTCATATCGGGCCTGGGATATGGAATAGCATACACGGCTGCCCCTATGTACTTGGGAGAAATAGCCTCGAATGAAGTGCGCGGTGCTATGACAACTCTTATCACTGTTATGTCTAAGGTTATTATTTAATCAAATTGTTAATAAAACCACTTAAATTTATTAATTGATATATATATTACATAAGAATAACGTTGCCTACTGATCTATTTTGGCATATCTAATATATACCTGGCCAAAGCGCGGTCAAACAACTATAATACTCATAGTATTATAGTTGTTTGACCGCGCTTTGGCCTAGGTACTAGAGCAATGAAAACAAAATTCTTTCTAAGATATATTTAAATATACCTAATGCTTAGAAATAACTTAAATTCTTTCTAAGCATTACGTATATTTAAATATATCGTAAGAGAAGTGATACATTACTAATTTATCTGCCTATCTTGCCTGCCGTTCCATAGAAAAAAAATGCTTTTAAAATATTTTTTAATCACGAATATTTTGCATTAAAAAATTAAAAAGTAAATAAATTCTTATAATTAATATGTTATGTAAAATTGATCCATTTTATTTATTTTCCAGTTCGGTATCCTGTCACAATATTGCATAGGGCCTTACGTGTCCATGATGGGGTTGGCAAGTTTTAACATAGTCATACCAATCCTATTCGTAGTAACATTCAGCGCAGTACCAGAATCTCCATATTATTATATTAAGTCCGGAGACACAAATAAAGCAGAAAAATCATTGAAAAGTCTACGTGGAAAGTATTATATTTGTGAAGAATTAGAAAGTATGGCCCATCTAGTCAATGAAAATATGAAAGACAAAAGCAGATGGAAGGATTTATTCACTGTGGGAGGAAACAGGCGTGGCCTCATTATTTTACTTGGCATATATTTTACACAGCAGTTCTGTGGCAGCACCGCAATCATATCGTATGCTCAACAAATATTTGGTGCAGCTGAAGGAGGCCTAGACGCCAAGGAAGCTTGTATTTTATTTGGAACGGTCCAGCTGCTGACGTCAGCAGTGTCCTCACAACTAGTTGACAGATTAGGAAGAAAACCCCTATTGTTAGTGTCATCGTGTGGTGTTGGACTCGCTAATATAATTATAGGGGCATATTTCTTTATGAAACACGAGAACAGTGAATTTGTTGTCGCTCTCAATTTTATTCCTATAGTAGTTATACCTATTTTTATATTTTCGTACACGATAGGTTTAGCCACTGTGCCATTCGCAATCACCTCGGAGATCTTCCCCACAAATATAAAATCGAAAGCCACCTGTGTCATACAAATATTTGTAGCTGTGATGATGTTTGCCGTCACGAAGTTATATCAAGTGATTGCTGACAATTTAGGTAATTTCGTCGCTTTTTGGTGCTTCGGTTTACTTTCTGTAGGGGGTGTTATATTTATACTATTTTTATTGCCTGAGACGAAAGGCCAGTCGTTTGCCGCTATCCAAGAAAAATTATATTCAAATGAAAAAGTGAGATATGAGAAAAGTGACGACCATACCGGGAATGTCAGAATTTTGTGATAACTATCAAAGAAATATTAGTGTATAGATCATATTTATTCATAAAACTGTACTTAACTATTTCAATTCCGTCCCTCGAGCTATATAAACCATTCCGATTTATTACAGGAAGTAAATAAAATGAGCATCCCATGTTTAAATTACTATATAAAATAAAAATTTAATGTATAATTATTTGTAAAAGATTTTGTATCACAGAAATTTATATAATTATAAGAACTATTTCACAATGTGATATAATATAATAACGTAACACTATTAACTACTTAAAATCACAATAAACTCTTAAGTATAGCATTACAAGAAAATATATATTTTTAATATCTTTATGTACTTTAATATATTTTTGTATTGTAATATATATATAAAATATTCCACGTTAAATACAAGTGTCATGAAATGGATTCATGTCTGTACATAATGTAGAATAGCAACACTTAGTCTTCCCTAACGTTGAGACATAGATAAATATGTATATTAATATATGTACTCTAGACAATAATCTACTATATTATATTAAGCCCAATTAATTTCGGAGATTATCTGCCAATAGATTATCTGTCGGTTCGATAAATAAGATTTTGATCAATTCTTTTAGTAGCTGCAAAACGAAAGAAATGAATAAAAACCTATTTAGTTTGTAATATCTGACTTTAATCATCTCTCAACAGTGAAATTATTTAAAAAAATCTAAATTTGATCATTTATTATTTGTAAATTAATACGTCAGTTAAAAGTGATTTAAGCTAAGACATTGACGAATATTTAACTACACTTCGTTTATATCACGACTACCAAATAGTAGGTCAATATAGAAATGGTGCCATTTCAAGATATGTCTAGATCTATCTCGATATATCATCTTGTTATTTTTCAAACACTATGTACTTAACTTTCTTTCCTTACAAATGCATCACATGATATTGATATCTGTAGAATTGTGGATTAAATACATGTAGGTATATTTGCGAATGCATAAGAGTGATCCATTATTCATATTAAAATATGCCTAAATTGATATGGAAATTCAATTTAAGCATATTATATAAGAACATAATTTTCTTTATACAAATCATAACGTCATTTTTAATCTGACGGAAATATTGTAATATTTTTTAAATATACACAAATATATTGATTTATATTAATAATTGAAACTGTCGTTGATGATTGATGTAATATAAATAAACCTAATGTGATATAATATATAATAGTAAAACTGTATTAAATAATATATTATTAAGAGTAAATAACGTTTTCTAAGAAATGCATTTCGAATTGTGATGTATGTATTAACATTCCGAGTGCCTCGCGATGTGCCATTTTGAAATATTGTTAATACAATTTGAAATATGTTTAATATTTCTATATTAAAAATGTTTTATTATTTGCTCCTTATATTTTTAGATAATTACAACCGTTATATAAATATATATTAATAAAATTAGTTAGTGTACAAATGGTTTCTTGTAGGGTAGGCAATGCCGCTGTAATGGCATCTACTACAACCTGTTATCAGCATCTTGTTCATATTAACAATACACCAGTACACACATCCAAAAAATAGCATGTGGTAAATATATTTTTCTACAAGATGTGTACCTACTTCAAAATCATTTTTAGTAATTGTTGCAATTTTTTTGCATTGCAAACTAAATAAACTTTATTTTTACTTATAATATTATTTTTTATATATGTTAAATGAAACTCAAAGGAGTGTCTCAACACTAGGTTTCCTCTGCCTGCTCTGCTGTGTGAGGCAGCGTGATCAGCGTGAGGCTGATGTAAATTTTTAACTACAAAATTAATAATGCACCTACTTGGGGAAGAAAAGACGTTTAGAGAACTAGTCTTTACTCATCTTGTCATTTCTCATCCATCCATTTATCCATTATATGACTATTTCTTGGATTCGTTTACGTATTCACAGATACCAGATAGACAGATATTTTATTAATAAAATAATCATAACAACAGCTACGTGTCACGCCGGTGTCACTCCAAACTCATGCATACTACGAATTTTATTATCATCGTCGGATGCTTGAGGTAGATTGTGAAATGACCGTGACGTTACAGTCACGCCCACTACGATAAGCTATTATCTTACTACTGTGTACGTAGGTTAGGTAAGGCCAGTGGCTCTGCTCGCTGAAATTTTAGAGCAATCTTCTGTAGAACCGCCAAAAACTATAAAAATATTTTGTACAGAATTAGCGTGCCAGCAAGTTAAATGCCAAAAAATGTTTACCATTTTTTTTATTTCAATAATTTGTTGCAGGTTTGTTTGTTTTAATGATTTTTTTTATATTATAATAATAATTAACTAAGTTAACTTCTCGCTGTATCTCTAGCAGGGTAGACAGAGAGGACGCAGCGCCATACACTACGGTCTCTGAATTTCGCCTCGTCTACTGTCATCAACCTCTTCATACATGCCTTCCGGGGGGTCGTCAATATTTACGTGACCTTCCCCTAGGGTCTTTAGTATGTTATAGTTTATTTATTGCTTCAAAACCACAGAATTCAAGTAATCAATGTCCACATTAAGACTGTTAGTATTAATGTATTTAGACATTACAACTTTCAAAATTAAATCACATCGGAACAGTATTTTCCATTACGTACTATAATAAGAAAAATAAACCAATGAACTCTGATACCCTTTAACCTATCACTTAACAAGTACTCAATCAAACACTGAAAGTTTTACATTAAAACATTACTTTACTTTAATCTAATGTTAATTTTAGGGATTTTAAAGGAATTATATACATATATTTTTATGATATTTTTTTTAAATGTCATTGTGATATTCAAAAAGTGCAAGTAAATAGATAAGTGAGTATTGTTTAAAAAAAAATTGACAAACCTCTTAAACCTATAGGTTTTACTTACCATTACCAATAGATATTTATCAATGTACGGATAATTATTATTTAACGATATGGATTTTGTTTCAGCTTCTCGCTGTATCCCGCATAAGCCAGGGTTGGCAGAGGGAACTTGGCGGTAAGACGCTCCGTTCCTCACATACCATAAAATTTAAAGACATTGCATGTTAAGTGGCAGAACTCAACGCCGCGCCTTGCCTTGGTAACTAGAGCGAAAAAATTAAATTATTAAAAACAATTGTTCATTCCCTTAAGTGGGAATCGAAACCACAACAGTCGCGTTTGCAGGCGACCTCAATAAATAAATAAATACAAATAATTTACGTCTTCAATTTTCCTTTATCAAATTTATTTCCGTAGAATGACGCCGTGTGAATGATACCCACCTTGTCTTACTTGGAAATGCATCGTGTGAACGCAAAATATAAACAGAACTGGGAATGAAACAAATCTCGGTAGCATTTGCTGAAGTTCCCAAAATATATATTTTTTTTCTAAATATATTTTTTCCAGCTGTCTAAGCTCGTGTATTTTAGGCGACGTCAATGACTTACTTTAAATACAGCATATTAATGTTCAGTAATATACAAAAATGAGATATAAATATGTCGCTACAAATATTTTATGCACTTTTATAATAAATATATCTTTGGGGCACGTTTGGCTGTAAACGCGACAGGATGTGAGTTCGATTTCCACACGACGAAATGAAATGAGACAGTGAAGTGTCATAATGGGAACAGAGTTCTCTCTGTCTACCCTGTTATATAAAAAATGAAAAGAGGCTTGTCGACACAGTCCATACCAAGCTTTAAAACCTTGGCTTACAAGAATATAGAGAAGTTGCAAACTACCAAAATTTTCATTTCTGTATATGTAGTGTAAATAGATAGAGAAATGAAAATATTGTAACGAATATTTACTTTTTACGTATTTAATATAACCTTTTATTTCAAAATCTATAACACCATTTTCACCAAACCAAAAGCAACAGTTATTGGTGCATTCAGCCAAACCACACTAGAAGTGCTTATGTTGTATCTAAGAGAAGAATTATAAGACATTTTGCATTCATGAATTCATCGTGCGAGTCGAAGGCCTATCGTGCTACAGTCAATAATTGTGTTTTATATCCACTATTTATATAAAAACAGCTGTGCAGATAACCAACATTTTTAAATTTACATTTGACAGATAAAATCTACTGTTCTTGTTCGTTTAGTCGTACTCTCCTGTCGGAGATGTCGTGGTAATGAGTTGTGTCTTCCAATTATATGCGAGATTGCAAGATATCCCCATCTATTTTTATCATCAGCAATACAGGTGCAGTCCCCAATGGAGCAGCCAGTGCAGGACTTAATCATGGATGTCCATCTTTTAGGCTAACGGCCGCGAGAGCGCTGCCCTTCCACTCTTTCTTGCATTATCAGGCGTTCTATAGTTGCATTCGCACAATCGACGAAAGCCTTGGCTTGATGCCGAGCTCTTTTAAGATGGAGACACATATCAAAGGTTCAAAGTTTTTCATCCAATCCATGATTCAGCCTCATAAAAGAAAATAAGAAATAATAGACATTTCATTAGTCGAATCTTGGTATTTTTTTCTACTGTTAATTTGCATTAAAATTTTTGTTTCGTTCTTTTCAGTTACTTTAGTATTTTTTTTATGATTACTTCTTATAATCTAGTCGGTTAGAGACCAGTTGTTGCGCAGGGTCACAAAGTGTGACTGTAAACCCGACGGGTTGAAGGTTCGATTCTCACTTGAGGAGATGAAATATTTATTTCAATTTATATTTCCATTTCTTAACGCTGGCTTCGAGGCAAAGCGCGACGACGAGTTCCGCCAGTCACAACACAACGGCTCAATAATTCGGCGAAAATGGGAAACGGAAGTGTCTTAATAGTCAATTCAGGTTCCCTCTGCATACAATGCGGGATACAGCGTGAAGCTCGCAAAAAAAATGAGAAATGGTCTTTTTGTTAAAAGAATTCGACTGATCTTATGTTTATGAACAAAAGATACAAGAATAACAGATATCATGTATGTAATCTGTTAAACTAAAATTAACTTATACAAAAAGTGAAAAAAAGGTTCTCTTAAAATGTTATCAATTTATTTAGTTATTTGTCCAATAGCTTTATGAGTCAGTCTTGAAAGAGTGACAATCAGCGAGGAGGAGCCTCTATCTCCACAAATGATAACACGACGTGACAAAATTTGCACAATAAGTTAAGCGTTTTCATCAGAATCCAACTAGCAACAATATAATGAAAGCAAATTTAATCGTTTCAGAATAAGTCCATGTGCGTTGACGTGGCTGCATGTGTGCCATAAAAAATACACACAGATGCATTTCCAATACTATACAAATGAACGCACACTTCGACATCGTGTAGTAGTGGCGCGTTTGTGTGCACGCAGCCGCTTCACGCGTCGACTGCCTGATCACATGTCCACATTCCAGCTTCCTTGCTTGAAACTATGATAATTATGCATTTTAGTCGTAACTGGCTTTACTGATCTGCCACTTTCCTTCAGCGAGGTAGTAACAGCTGTGTTTTTTTTAATATAACAATAAATACATAGACATACAAATGTAATAATTTGATTCAGTTGTTTCTTGTTTATACTTTAGTTATTACGAGATATATAATATATTTACATACACTGAATATATTTTACGCATATTATTTATTTTTAATAATGTGTATTTATAACGTTTATTTTTTCCACAATGAGTTCTTATGTACGTATGTACATTTTGAATGTTAGGTACGTATGTACCTAACATTCAAAACAGTCCTTGCAAAATACTATGAATTAACTTTTTATGGCTTTTCTAATATTCTAATATTTCTCAACATTACATTAGTATCAAATAATTGTCACACTTTATGCTTTATAGTTTCATGTAGAATATCCCCGGAGATCACATCCACAATCATCGCTATTATCATCAGACTCTGCCCCTCATCGCCACGGCAGGTACATAAAATAACATCTTCCTTAATTCCTTAAAAAGTTATAATACAACAAAATTTACTGATGGGAAGTCCAAGCTCGTTAATTTACCAGGAGTTCTCAAGCAACGTCCACTCCACGTGATAGTGGCGTGTTCAAGTCCACTATAGTACTATTTTCCCAATTATGTATAACAACTGGACATCTATAGCTCCTGATAAGCCTTATCTTAATTTTTATTCTCTTATCTAATATATTAATATCTTACTTTTAACTCAAAAGTTAAAGTTTATTAATTACTTACCCTATGTCGCGTTTTGAATTAGTTTGAAATGTACTATATACTAACAGTGTCTTCTTAATTAAAACTTTTAAAAATATATATTGTACTTATTAAAATACTTCAAATACTTTATAATATATTTACACATATTATATCGAGCAAAGAACAATTACACATTAAGACGTCCTCATTACTTGGGTTTAATGATGTCGACAGCAGTGACAAAATAAACAAGTTAAATATGACCGTAGCGCGGCGTGGAAGGTGACGTGTGGACTCGTACAAACATTCAATACCGACACCTAAACTGTCATCGTTACTAGTTAAATAAGTATTCTCATTAAATTGTTCTTTATTAATTAATATATAAAAATCTCAAAATAAGTTTAAATATTAAACTTTATTACAGGTATTCTAAAATATTTGCCTACCGTTTGGTTGAAGATAATCTATTCTAAATATTATAAAGCTAAAGAATTTTTTTGACTAAGCTACAGTACGGTCAACAAGTCGTGGCCGTCCTTAAGTTAGTACTTACTTTCTAAACTCATGCGCATTGTACACTCTCTTAGAAAATAACATTGTTCAAGAGTAAGATAATTGCTAAATTCTAATATATTTTATCCTGAAATTGCGCAGGTAAAACTGCGTTTGCAGTGCGCGTACCTGCCCATAAAGATGTGACATAACTAAACATTTTTTATTCAATGTGATAACTTTCACGAGTATATAAAAAAAATATAAGAGCTTAGATAACATAATTAATATATTTTCCTTAAATACATCTAAATAACAGTTCGTACAGTTAAGCCGGAAGAAGCCACGCATGGGGCCGCTTATTATAAAATCTAATATATAAAGAGCAATTATTCTAATTATAGCCTTCAATAAATAATCATAAGAATCTATTGTATAAATTAGAAAACTTCCCGCGTAATAGCTGAACAAGTGAACTATGCCTTAATGAAAACTACTTGTAAGGTACAGGAAAAAGGGACAAAAACAATATTTACGCAACACATTGCGGGCACGGCTCTCATAATTACCTAGGGGTGGTTCTTGGAGAGTTTTCACGAACAAATATTGACTTACCGTCTGACAAGAAAACTAACTATATTTCCACTTAGACAATATGTACCTATATTGTATATATGTATTATTACTGTAAAATATTTACATGAAATTAATATTTTAGTAATAAACCTTGTTTTTAAAATGTTTTCGTAATGCACAAATGCATGTGATTGTATAATGTATTAGGATTTGTAAGTATAATAAAAAAAATAATTCCTTAATGTTCATCGACAAATGACATGTTTAATATTTTTATAGTCATTCATTTTAACAAGATAAATCCACTTTTCAATCCAGAGATATGGCGAAAAAAATATACGAACCAACTATACCATGAATGTAAGATGCATAAGATGCCACAGTAATGATAAATAATAATTAACAGAGAGATAAATATATATATACGTATAACTGCAAGCTATAACGTTTCTGCAAATTGTCTAATACACTAATTGGTGTTGACAGGAACTGATTTCTGCCGCTGCAGCTCCTCAAAGGAAACGTTAATTACTAAATTACGGAAGGTATTCACGATTATCACATAACTGACGCCCAGCATTTACTATTGAATGTTAGATCAAAGTAACATTTACCTTATTATTGCAGCTGACTTATCACAACCTATAAGCAGTATTGAGTTAAAATTAACCGTTCAAAGTTGTTGTTTCTATATTTATTTATATACATATTATGTACATAATTAATTTAATTAAAATTTTAAATTTATGATTTATATTTACAAACTGTAAAAAATATATATTTTTTTACTGTAGCGAAATTTAAGTCGCTATTTTACTATTGTTGACGCTATATAATATTTACAATGAATAAAACCAAATATACAATTGGGCCTCTATTTGCAATTAGACATTACGATAGTCGTTGTCCTGACTGTGTGCCAATAAAGCATTGTCTCATAATGCGCGTCAAATGAGCGTACTATATTATTTTAGAAACGTATCGATTAAAAATAACTTGTCTCTACAAATATTCGTAAGAGGTCGGGCGGCAGTGCGACGGAGCGCGTGGCCGCGTGGACGCGCTCCCGGCTGATACCGACCTTCCCGTTATCAGTATAAGAGCTAGCCGACGCCGGCGAACCCGATAAACAAGGAGCAAAAGCGTGCGCCCGCGCCGATTCGCCTCATTCCATTCTATTCCGTGTGATTGGATCAGTTCGTTCGCCTCGCTCTCGCTCGCTCTTGCGTTCAGTCGCTCACTCGCCCCCGTCGCGGTAACACTACTTGCGCTACTTCTCGCAACATGTACCAGCAAACAAACAACACATAAACCTTCCAAAATGAAGCCAAATCGGTTATAACATTTTTTTTAAATCCATTATATATAAATTGAATATATTATTTTTGTGATATCTAGTTAATATTTCCTGTTATTATTTATACCATTACCATGGGTTCTTAATTATTCTATTTAGATTTTTATTATATAAAAATAGTGCTCAAGAAAATCTCATTCCAAATCGCCCAGTTAATCTTTTTAGTCTGATAGTACTTAAAATAAATCACAATGACCGCTAAAACTCGTTCACATTGGAAGGAATATGGGACAGCACTATGTGGTAAGTTGATTTTATAACCTATCTCTACATGACGTTTACCGCTCGACAACGATTTGACGCTCTACGCGTGTGTTACTGTTCGCTAATTTTGCGTTTTATTCCACTCTGTAATATATAACAAATTTTAGTACAATATTCGCTTTAAACTAAAGGTTTCGATCGATTACATTAGTGGCGGTCCCGTTTATCGTCCACAAACATAAGTCGCTCGACGTTTTTAATGAAACGTGTCGTGCTTTGTGCGCAGGCACTATTTGTGGCAATGCAAACATCCAACCCCCTCTATCTACGGAACTCTGTAAATCCTCTTATAAAATATTTCCGCATCATAGATCCCGTTCGCACAACGAGCGATGAATGACAGATGAATGTAGAGTTTCACTTTGTTTCATATATTCGCAACACACAATATGTTATTTGATTCTATCTTTATACTTACATACAAATGCCGTTTGTTGAACTACAGTTAACTATATCTATTTGTAAATTTAATTTATTTAGATGATTCTAATTATGATGTACCAGTACCTTAAAGTTTTTTCCTGTTACATGAATAGAACAAAATCAAATGAGCAAAGTTGGTTCACTTGTCGTCCGTATTTTTCTTCCATTATGGCATTAAAAGTCACTTTGTGAAGCTGTGAAAGTTGTTCAGTCGCCGTTGCTCGTATCATACATACTCGCACATAAACTTTATCTGCGATTCATAAAACAAACACTGCTTATCGAAATGCGTTGACGTCGGCGTTCAAATAAAACCCCATTCTCTGGACTATTCACAATTTCATTATATTGTAGTTGTTGTTGTTAATTGATAATGAAAATATGGATATTCACTATTAAAAAGCTTAAAATCTAATACAACTAAAAAATTACATTTATTTTCTCGACTAGGATTTTTTAACAATAAATCCTTAAAAATAATACCGAGTAAACCTATCCAAATCAAGTAATATTATCCAAGTTATTGATATTGCAACAATATCGCAGATGTATTTAGGGTAAGAAGGGGCTCAAAGAGCCACCCATAGAGTCTATTGAAAAGGCGTCCCGTATTCTAAGAAGCGCCACACTCAGGTATTTGTAGGGTGGCCATTTCTCAATACAAATATACTGGAGGGGAAACGAATAATTAGTAGAATTAAAAAATAAATTTATTATTAAATGAATTGCTTTTATTATAATAAATAAAAAAACGAACAGTATACATTTCTGAGAATACTTTATTGTTCATACAATTCGAAAACGCGGTGACGAGACGAGGAGGACATTCACCTTGGTAAAAGTCGTAATTGACAAAAACAAATACTTTTAAATATAATATGAATAGTATGTGCATCATAACGCGTCTCTTTTAACATTCAACAGTCAAAAAAAAACTATCTAACAACTAATTTCACTTACTATACTTTAACTCGTCTCTTAAATTGTAACACTATTTAAAATGATACACACATTATCTTATTGATCTTATCCTATACGTGCAAGTAGCACGTTGTAACAAAAGTTTGTCGAAACTTTCCAAAGCATATTGAAACTAATTAGAGAGAATAAACAATAGTTAAAAGACGTATTTAGTACAAAGAAATTCCACATAAAATGTTTTACAAGATTATTACAATATAAAAGAAGTATATAATTTTGCCTAAGTTTAAAATATTTAACATAAGGTTTCTTTCTTTGTCAAGCTTAAATATTTTTAAATAGAAATTCCTATGCATAAATGACAAAAGTAATGTATAATCTAACGCTTCTAAATGCCTCAAGTGCAGAAGTAAAACCAAAACAAACATTGTCCACTTATTGGTACAACTATTGTATAGAATTTTATACGCGTTACTAGGCATCACAAGAGAAGAAAATATTTCATAAGCTTTACGTAAAGTAAATTATGCCGCTTTAGAATACATACATGATTCAAGATCGTACAAAAATATTTCAATCGGCTCTACATTTTTCATCTAATACGCTATATTTATAATTTTATACTTAACATTTACTTTTAACGATTTAATTTATCCCGCACGCAGCAGGGTAGGCAGAGGCAACCTACTGTTCAGAGACTGCTCCCCACTTTCCGTCGAATTTTTTGCGTGTATTAGGAGGCATTGCGTATTGAGTGACGGAACTCAACGCCGCTCTTTGCCTCGACACCAGAACGAAGAAATGAAAATATAAATGTAAATAAATATTTCACTTCCTCGAGTGGGGATCGAGTCCACAACCGTTGCGTTACAGTCACACCCTTGTGCCCGCTGCGCCACGACGACGTCTAACGTCATCGATTGCAAAGGATTCCTTTTATTGTTGAAAACACGCGCTGTTATATTTTCCAAATACTCTTTAATCTTTATTTACTCCTATAAATTAACACCTTTAATCATATAATCTCATCTACGTATCAACATATGGTAATAAAATATTTATTAACTTTCCAATATACACGTCGTCGTCTATACAGACGTAATAATTTAAATATATTTACAACACACCAAAGTTAATCTATTTACACGCTTTGGATACTTAATTGCAGTTGCAATCACTCTCTAAGCGATGAAAAATAATGAACGTTTACATTACTATTTAGTTTTTAATAAAACTTATTGTCCTTTTCCATAATAAAAAAATATATTATTTCATTTCTCCGCTATGGCGTTAAATCAAATTAATTTTGTAATAGAGCTATTAACGATAAACTAAAATTCAATAAATTTAATTTTACATTTATGAAAAATACAGCTTAGAAATTAATTGTTTTTTTTGTAAACCTTTATTCTGTTATTGGTTTTTTTTGTAATCAATAAGCTGGTAATTATTTAACATTGGCTACTTGATTTTTTTGTGAATGTCAAACTACATCTATTTATAATAGATATTAGATAAAATATATTATTAGAATTTATAAAAAGGTTATATCTTCAGCCCTGTGTATTATATAATTTTATTTTAATGTCAGTTTTTATGATAGTATAGAATTGAAAAAGATTTCTTAGAATATATATTATTTTGAATGACATAGAGTCGTGTCAGTCGTGCACAATAGTTTTTATAGTCTGCGGCTTTTTAACGCGGAAGTGTCCGATATGTAATCGCAGATAAATGTAATTAATTAATTCACATTTTTGCATACGTACTTCGTTTTATTTTCGCATAATAATTGGTTATTTTAGAGTATTCGAAATACTTTTATACAAATATTTACATAAAAACGATATAATATAATATATTTATTGTAAACATTAAAATGCTTGCTTTATATATAATATAAACACTAATGATCAATATTCACCAAAAGACATATCACCTTTATGTTAATTCACAGACCACACAATTCCGCGTTAGCTGAGAGTACTTTTAGAATTATCACAGTATATTCTTCATATTATTTAAATATTTATTTATTATTATAGAAGTTCACCTCTAGGCCGACGGTAATACGATACTCTAAATGGCCCAAGTCAATGACATATGATATAATATTGGTACATACACAAAAACATACATAATACTACGATATATATACATACATAAGTTTGCCATTTGCTTTGCCAGAGAGAACGACTGTAAGCCGGAGTTAAACGATGTTTGTAAACAAAACCTTTATGTCTTTCATTTCAACGATCTGATTCTTAGAAAATCTTCTGCTTATTCTAGTTGGTTAACAGGAAATCTATGGGTACAGCTATAGACAAATTAAAAACAAATAATACATAATGAATTTTATTGAATAAGTGACATTTTCACTAAAGTCTGATTTCAACTTAAAAAAAAAACAGGTGACGTCGTGCCACGTGACAGTCGCGACTTAATATGAATTGTGGGTTGAAATGTCAAATATAATTATTATTTTTATTTTTTAATTTTACGTATGTAGAGCCTCAACCAACCAGGACCAATTAAATACGAACGGTTATTTTAACTTTGTACAGTACATATTTATAGCATAATATCTATAAGCATAGATGCATAATTAAATTGAAAAAAAATTCTGACGTCATGTCATGATACACCTACGAGTATATGTAACTGGTCACATTCAAACTATTATTCAAGCCATTAAGATAACTTAAAACTATTCTTAGACTAGCGTAAAAGATATACTGTAGAAAATAATGGCGGCTATATCATACCAAATGTCTATTTGCAATATTTTAAGTTAAATTGCAGTGTTGATCTGTAGCGTAATATATTATTATATATTTTATATTATTATTAATTATTTTTATCTAATGTGTTTTCCGAAATTCAATAATCAAAGTCCATCTGACATTTATAAACAAAGAAGTAGGTGCTCTGTCTGTCTATTTTTATAAAATACAGTTTTCGTATCTCTGAGCATCATTGAGACGCAGTGGCACTTCGTTATTCTAACGCAATGCTTCTTGGTTCAAATTAGATAAGGCCCTTGTTAGTAAATTCAACTTTTCAGGACAGTCCTGGCGCTGGGGCACAGAGTGTGCTGCAAAATCTACTGGGTATGTGTTTATTCCGGACTTAAGGAAAGGAAATATTTATTTAAATGTATATTTCCACTTCATCCCTCTGGTGTTGAGGCAAGACGCGGCGTTGAGTTGCGCCACTCAACACGCATTACACATTTACACATTTTACGTATTACGTAAATATCTTTTTTTTCTTTGAAAAACATCATCACAAAGTAAGAATACTCATATTATTTTAACAATCCTATTAACAGGCAGGTGTCAGAAGTCACCTGCCACGAAGAGGATCTAACACCGGTTCGATTGAGTCATTAATTAGATCTTTAACACATATTTTAAAATCTAAACTAATTTAAATTTAATAATCATTGAGATAGAGATTAAATATCGTTTATATTTAATTTTCTTAAGATTTTGAAGAAAAATTATACAGTAGAAACTCGATTTATCGGACTCGGGACGGTTCATTAGTCATTCGGATGATCGAAAATTCAGATAATCGGATCTATAAAGAAAAACTGGTTTTATGCATATGTAGAACAAAATTGTTATATCTCTATTGAAAGCAACAAATACATATTAACGAAAATCGAGGTTTATTAAGAAATTATTTACATTTTCCAAAATACGATTTAAACACATAACTAACACTTAGGTTTTATTTAGTAGGTTGTATAAAATAATAATTGCGGTTGGCAGTGGCAGCGGATAATCGCGAATCCGTATAACCGAGGGCCGGATAATCGAGTTTCTACTGTAATTTAAATGTATTTAAAAGTTTACACTAAGATTTTGTAACAATTTTAATGCAATATTAAAAATATTAATAAATATATTCCAGAAACAATATACCGAATAGTAACAATAACTCTTTTAATGAACTTCCTGCACTTAGCAGCGCTCGACTCGATCGCGAACTTTAATAGGAAACAGACCTCAATAGATTGTTCAAGACTTTGACTCTTGCTTTTTCAATGACAAATCTGCAACCCGAGCGTTGGTACTTTAATTATATTGGAAAAGTTTAATGAATTCTCTGATTACTTTAAAGCCTTGTTAAGGTAGAATTAAATATTTATTTAGAAAGATAATTTTATAGTAAACAGCGTCATATCAATAATAAAAATTTCATATCATTATTTCTATATAATTATTTTAATATCTATTTATGTATTTTACATGTAGATTCAATATTTGTTTTAGTTAAAAGTTATAAACAACTTTCAAATGTACAATATGTACACACATCATAATATGATGTTATTTATCTTAAAAAGATAATAATTTCATTTCACGGAAAGAAAAATATTAGAAAGCTAGCTCCTGAGTAAGCGCAGTGACGAAGTAGCTTGAAGCGGCGAATTTTGGCATGACACGTGCGCTTGGCACGTGCCGCCAGTTATTTATAAACTAATGTCACCCCTCTTTACAAAGTTCTTAAAATTTACGAACTTACTTTGAAAAAGTCCGAATATCTTACGCGTTTCCTTAGTAAATGTATCTCACGGGTAATATTAAATAGCAAATGGAACTCAAGGCCTATCTATATATATGTCTATATCTGTGGACAATTAAAGCTGACAGACAGTGGGTAATAATCGTGCCCGAATTTTATTAATGTCAATTATACTTTATATGACAGCATTCATGGTTAACGTAGCGCAGTTACAGTTTGGCTTGTAATTGTATGCTGGTATTTCGATTCAAATATTATTTCTATTCTTTTAAATTATTTTATTAATTAATAAAGTAAAAACTTTGACAAATCAATCCATAGAATCTTTTCTGTGCATAAAAAATTATGTGATATTTATAACAATATAAGTCTGTCTGTAATGCCGGGCCCCGGTGCCCTTCATCTCCACCTTAAAGGCTGGCAACGCACCTGTGGCTCCTCTGGTGGTGCATGGTGTCGTGGGCGGCGGTGATCACTTACCATCAGGTGACCCGAACGCTCGTTTGCCTTGTTCTGTCCCATAAAAAAAAAAATGTAAAATCAATGTGATATATTCCAATAATTTGTTTCTAGTGCAGATAAAATATTATGCAATTTAGTAAAAATGGTTACTAATAATAAAAATACTACATTTTACTATAGTCTATATATACTACACTACATTATATTATACTTTTCTATAGAGCCTTTAATTATTTATTCTTGGAAAAGAATTGAAATTAAAATAGGATCAACAAAATGGCCTTGCCCGACAGACCGACTTATTAAAAAATTTAAAGTGAATGTATCACAATTTCCTTGTAGCTATTAGTTTAGTTTTTGCTTGCAATCTTTTTATTTATATTTCAACAAAAACTTTTTTCACATTTTTCCATTTATTTTTTAAATAACTTTCAACTTAACTTAATACATAATTTGACAATTGATCGAATTGCCTAGAATCCTTTCCTTTCCTAAAACTAGCTTGAGAATTAAAATTGTTAAAAACATTTGAAGGAAATTTCGATTATAATATATTCAATAATCAGCTTATGGCGTGTCCGTCTTCCTTCACGTCACACCCACCGGTGACCTCGCTCACGAGTCTCATAAAATTTATATAAACCTTACTTTTATACTGCCTCCTATGAGGTGAAGCATTTTACTTCATATTATAACAATTAATGTACACTTTCTTAGTATAAAAATTTTAAATAAGAAAATAGAGCAAGTGAAAGAGTCTAACTTGTTATATATTAACTTAATATAATTATTAGGAAATGTATATACCGAGAAATATGGCCTTGTTTTTATTACAATATAAATTTATATTAAGATAACTGAAGTTTCTTTAGGAACATGACTCTTTATTATGCGTAGTTTATTAATACTGATATCGTAACAACAAAACGTTAAACGCCAGTTGCTATCGATAAACTTACTTAACTTTTTTCCGTAAAGATAAAGATAGATAAAGATCATATACGATTAGAGATTTTTAACCTAAATATGAAATCAATCACGTATTATAACTTTACTATAAAAAGAGTTGAGAAAGTATCGACTTTAAGTTTTTTTTTATCTACTATCACGTAGGTACATCACGTTTAAATAAGAGAGAAAGAGATATGTAATGAAGTGGATACTCGAGTGTGTATGGAAACTGCTAGTATTTCACGTAAATATAAATCTAGTCGATAAATCAAATCATTCAAAATTAAATATACAGTCCAAAGTGCGAGCAATAAAATGTTAGCTCAGTTAAAAAAATTTCCTACCATTTACAATATCAAATCATAAAAATTAAGTCGACTGTGAGATGGAAAATTTCTAGAAACAAAAAAGCCGATTACTTTGAAACACGATAAACAACGTTTCAATAGCAGCGAGATAATTCGCGTCAAAATAAACTATTAATTTTGTTCGTATTATTGAGAGCTTATATTATATTTATGTGTATTCACAACGTTCTGCCAACTGGCAATCGGCAAACGTCCCCAAAATTATGGCAATCTTCAATATCAACATTCTGTACACGTTACATTCAAATGTGTGTAGGTCGATCTGACATCATCAGAATTCTCAAGCGCTCAAGATCAATGAACTGATTTTTTTTGTCAGCTTCACATTATATCTCGCATATAGTAGGGTAGGCAGAGGAAGGCTAGTGTTGAGACACTCTATTTCCCATGTACCACTGATATCTGGAGACATTGCGTGTTGAGTGGCGAACCCGATCATCGCGCTTTTCCTCAACACCAGAGTGAAGAAATGAAAATGTTACATATTTCATTTCGTCGAATGAGCATTGAACCCACAACCTTCGCGTTTACAGTCGCACGCTTGTACCATGACTGACTTCAACGAACTGATTTTCATGTATAATATGTAACTGTCTTTGAGAATCAAGAATAGTACATGACGTTCCCACCGCCCCTTCTCTTTACCTACTTATTCCCCTTCCGCTCTTGTCTGCGAATCGGGTAATTTAATTTCGTTCAATAGCTTTCATCCTCATTCTACTGTCATTTAAAATTGTCGTACAAACCGTTTTTGATTTCTGCCTACCCTCAAATAAATTGAGTTAACAATTTATTGTACTTTAATTATAATTTAAATTGTATCCGTTATGGATCAATATCTCATTGACTGATACATAATAGATTGCATTATTTATTAACGATTTATAATCTACATTCAAAATCTTTTTTGACTCGATGTTACGACGTAGATACATATGTCATTAAAAATGAGGATACGTGGTACGGGATTCTTAAAAGTTTCCATCGAAGTGATAAGGTGCAGAACGATAACTGGCCGACTTAGGCGCGTCTGCGGTACTATCGAACAAGTACTATCCATTGAACTACTTATACTACTAATAAATAAATAAATAAAATTCTAAGTATCAAATGTCAAATAAACATACACTGTTTACAGACAGCGTAGGGACGTAGCGTTAGTTAAAATTTGAGCAAAACAAAAAAAAATATCAAGTGCGGTAAATACCAGTAGAGCAAATATGATATTTGACTGTTTGTTACATTTACATATTTACTTACGTTTATATATATTATTAAGGTAATTTATAAAATTTTTACAATCTTTTCGAATTTATGGTACCTAACCGTTACGTGTCACAGTTTGTTTTGTAACGTCGAGAACTTGAGATTAATGAAGGCTCGTATAAATTATAAGAGCACATATAGTAAAACGACAATATGGAAGGAACTGAGATAATATAGATACAGCGAGTTAATTGACGCTCTGTAAAATTTCTTATCGGATTAATTACGTAATTTAAATAATAATGTTATTAGATAGTTGTTGTATATAATAATAAGCTACTAGAAAATGTCCAAAACATTAAAAAGTATTTTCTTTAATTACAGCAACACTAATTACTGCAACAGCAGGAACCTGCTACGGTTGGCCGTCACCGACTCTATCCTATCTACAATCAAAGGAGAGTTCGATACCTACATCATCAGCCGAGGGGTCATGGATAGTTTCTATAATGATCCTATGTTCAGCACTAACCCCTATCCCCTCGGCGTACATGGCCGATCGCTTCGGAAGGAAAACCACACTTCTTCTCGGAGCAATACCCTTCATTATCGGCTGGGTGCTGGTCATCGTAGCAAAGTCAGTTCCCGTTCTTTACGTGGCCAGAATGTTCTCTGGTCTTGGCTACGGTATCGTGTACACCGTCGCCCCCATGTACACAGGAGAGATTGCCACAAATGAAGTTAGAGGAGCCCTCTCTACTCTTATTACATTAATGAATAAGGTAAATATAATAAACTCACATATTGTACGTCATTTGATAGCTTCTGATGTACATATTATACATTTTTTTTTATTGTGACATCCAATTATTTAGTTAAACAGTTAAATAGTTCAAGGAGACAAAACTATTTATCTATACCACATAGTTTTTTTTTTGTGAAATCATTATATAATACAAACTTAAATCAGTTATTTAAAAAAAAACACATGTCTACTTATGTGTCACTTAGTAAACCAACTGTGTTACTCAAATGACTAGCATTAATTAAACAAAATGATTTTAAACAGTTATTTCCTGGCTGTAGGGAATATGTATTAGATAGTATTAATAAAATAATATTTTTACATAACTTATACTGACAGTGGGAAATGTGACACGACATAACAATTCCATTAAATATAACCCGAAATATTTATGTCAATGAATTTGTTTGCTTGTACAAAGGCAGCAAGCTAATTATTATAACTCTTAAAAATTAAAACATATTATTCATCTATATACATATATATTTTTCTTTTTTGCTTTTTCCTTTGTCCTTTACACTGAAGTTCAACAAAATAAATATATTTACCACAATAACTATTATTTCTAAATTGTGAGTAATCTTTGTATGCACAAATAATATTTAATAATTGAATGCCTATAATTTCTAAATATTGTTTATGTTTAATTTCCAGGTCGGTATACTTGCCCAATACTGCATCGGACCCTTTGTCTCGATGCGAATCTTAGCCGCCATCAACTTGATCCTGCCTATTTCGTTCGTGATTACCTTCATCTTTCTACCGGAATCGCCATACTACTATCTAAAGTTTGAACGTAGCGAAAGGGCGGAAAGAGCGCTCCGGAAATTGCGAACTGGTGATATAAGATTAGAACTTAAGAACATAGAAGTTAGCGTTCAGGAAGACATGAAAAATCGAGGCACTTGGCTGGATCTAATTTCCGAAGCGACGAACAGGAAAGCTCTGTGGATAAGCCTTGGGGTGTTCACTATACAACAACTTTGCGGGAGCGCTGCTGTAGTCGCGTACGCCCAAGTTATCTTTGAAGTCACAAACAGTCACATCGAGCCGTACCAGGAATCGATAATCCTGGGTTGCGTCCAGGTGTTAACTTGTTGCGTCTCAGTGGTGCTGGTGGACCGGCTCGGAAGAAAACCCTTACTATTGCTATCTGCACTCGGCGTTGGATTTATGAACGGCATCATCGGCACATATTTCTACTTCCACGCCACCAACAGCTCCACCGTAGCAAACTTTTATTGGGTACCAATAACCGCCATCCTGATCTACATAGTGTGCTACGCGATCGGGCTGTCAACGGTCCCTTACGTGATTATCGGAGAAATGTTCCCCACAAACGTTAAGCTTTATGCGTCGTGCGTCGCACACATTTATACTGGGTTTTCTATGTTCGCAGTTCAGAAGCTCTTTCAGGTAATTATCGTCATAATCTTTATTTTATTGTCACCTCTTGTATTACCATTAAATAATGTTTGTTTTTACTAAATTAATGGATTTCGGAAAGACAATGGAACAGATTTTATCAAGTGATTTATCTTCTTAATGAAGTGGCTGTCTGTGGGTTATATGAATATAAATTCATATTTTCAAAGACTTGGATCAATAGGATTACAGAAACGAGCTTTATTATCACTAAATTACTTAGTCACGTTTCTGTTAGACCTTCGTAATTAAACTATTTTTAGCTTGATTATGGATTGATTCAATTTAGTTGCTAATTTTTATAGATTTTAAAAAACTAAGGTATCAAGAAAACAGTCTTAAGAGAGGGAAGTGTAAACAATATGGTTTTAATATTAATATTTTAATTTCTTCGCTCTGGTTCTTCGGAAAGTGGGGAAACCAGTGTCTTAACACTAAGTTCCCTCTAACTATCCTACTACGAGTATATGCGGGATACAACGTAAAGTTGAGTTTAGTACTCAATTTACAGTTAGATAATCAGACAAAGCAGAGAAGTAGTCTTTTAGTTCTAGGACCTCTGACGACCTCTTGACGAAAAGTGCAAAATAATAAAAATAATATAAACATTGGCTTTTAAATTCTATTGTCAAACTCTTTGATACAATATTAAAGAGTTTCAGAAATTTATGACGGCACCTCAGCTTTAAACATTATTTAAACATTTATTTTCATTTCATTTCAGGTAGTAAAAGATGCGTGGGGCATTTACACAGTATTTTGGGGTTTTTCCGTGTTCTCGTTACTGGGGCTTTTGTTCATGCTGGCGGTGCTGCCCGAGACAAAGGGCAAGTCGTTCGCTTCTATCCAAGCCCAGCTGAGACGGGACGTCGCAAGAGATAACGCCAGCAAACTCATCTCAGTAGAGTATTAACTCACCCTAGCATAAGTGGCGGACTTATATATTATGCCTTCATCTTTGTCATTTGAAATATCTTGTGCGGTCACATTTAATAAGTGAGAAATAAAAAAAATATGTTTAGATAATATACTTATTTTAAGCTATATTCGATAACTGTGTGTTTTTATGTATAAAATTATTTTTTAACGATGAATCTATTTAAAAAATTGTTATATTATTAGCTACTTAAATTCATTTATTCGGCCTAATTATAATTCCGCCATAGCATAAGCTTATTTAGGGATCAAGTTGAAGTGAAAATAAGATTAAGTAATTAATGTAATGATAGTTTTATTAGTGGCATTAATTTACATGTCATATAAGTAGCCTATAAATGGGTAAGAAGAGTAGTATTGTGGGGACGAGGGTCGGGGCGCTGGAGAACGCGGTGAAGTCGTCGGGGTCGTAGTTCTCGGGCAGGGCTCTCGAGGATATGACCTTCGAGAAGAGTCGCGCTGAGTCTTTCGGCGTCCTCGTCTTGTTGGGGCTCTTGAAATCAACCAAGTAAAGACCGAAGCGGGACCTGCAATTGCATTTACACAAATAACGAGTGAAAATATAACAAGATTTGAGACATAAATGTGTTTTATTTCTATATTCTAGTATATAATATAAATTTATAAGCTTTTTTTTATCATTCTAGTGACTTAAAATTTACTATATAATAATAATATTTGCTATTTAAAATCTAATTTACGTGACACTACTTTAAAGTTATCGACACGTAATTAAATTACGTAATTGCCTCGTTTCGTAACTTTAAAACGAGTACAGTGACATCTGTAGTGGTATTTATTTGAGACAAAACGCTTCTTGCTATTTGAAAGTTAAGCTTTCTATTACTCGTGTAATCTGATCACAGATGGCGTTCGCAATACTATAAAATAAGGATAAAATTAAAGAATATTTATTTCTTTTTAACATGTTAGGTACGTTTTATATTTATAAAAAAAAAGTCATAATATTTTCTTGCATTTTAACATATTCTAGAGAAGTAGAAAAGAACTTGAATGAATAAAAACCTTGTATAGTTCTACAAAATATAATTTACTTTCGGAAAATTTCTTGATGATTCATCATATGATTCAGTTTATACTAATTTAATAATTATGTTAAGCTTTTGCTTATTTATCGTTTTATCAACAGAGAACATCCGATAGGATCTATTATAATATTTAGAATTAGTATGATATCACGCACGAGTCATGACTTATAGATAACGGCAATGTGTATTGCCGTATAAAGATTAATTAATATTTGTAATTGTCTGGCAGGCAGTTACATCTAATCCTTATAAGTTTGTCATATTTATATTGCAATCATTTAAATTTTTAATTATACTTGCTTATTAAAAATAATTGAATGTAAGATTATTGTACATTTAAAATATTCGGTGTTCTTGTGAACAACTTTACAAATAAACTAAGTTTTTGAATTTCATAATAAACATAATACATTTTTATTATAAATAGATACAAGATTATTTGATAATTTTCCATTACGTTAAATATGACAATTATCCTTTTTATTAAGATTTACTAAAGTAAACGTTAAAGGTAAAGTTCTTAACGAGGGACCTTGACACAAATTGTGACTAAGGTTCGTGCTTTGAGTACTAAAAGCAGACAAAACGTAATAATGCAGCAGCTGTTTAAACTAGTATGTTATTTAGAAATTTATAAAATTGCTTCAGAGATACAAATTATTTATATAGAATCTCTTCTTTGTGACAAATATTAAAAAATAGTTGATTTTTGAATTGATAAATTACACTCTAACATATATACTCACGTAAAATACATACGAGTAAACTAATATTATTATTCATAAAAAGTTCCTTATGCGATTTAAGTAACGTAGAAATAAATAAATATTCTATACCTATATATAACTATTACTACTAAATAATATTTTAAATTAATTTCGTTTCACGTACACAATTTTCCTTGACGTGTATAAGAGTTCGAAGAATGTTTGGATTTAGAAAATCTTTAAAATATATCTCAGAAAATGTACTCGCACGCACGCATGTAACACACTTTAAATACATGTACATATAAATGTACGCAGTTAATTACACACAAAATTAATATACTCGTCCACAAAATTAAATCTGTCAACTTTTAAATAATTATAAGTATTTTCGAACATTAAACTGGTATGGAACCCTCGTACCGAGACTGGCTCGGTCGGTCATTTTACCGGTTTTTGCGAAGCCATCTTTAAATGACGGAGTGCGTTATCATTATGTTCCCTCTGCCTACCCTGCTGTATGCAGAATACACATAATACTTACACGTAACCGTCGTCCCATTCCCAATTGTCCATCAAACTCCACGCAAAGTACCCCTGCACGTTGCTATGGTCTTCGTGGATCGCATGTAAAAGCGCGTTTAAGTAGTGACAGTAATAGGACACTCTCGCCTTATCGTCGACCCCACTGAAATCAGCGTAGCCATTTTCAGTCACTATTATTGGCACCTTATTGTATCTCTCCGTTATCCAGTGGAGAAGACGGCGAAAACCGAATGGCACGACCTGTCGAAAAAAAACATTTCAGTATTATTGAATTTATAATATACATATTTTACGACTATAAAATGTTCAAAATATTTGACGGTGAACAAGTAAAATAATTTAAACAGTAAAGTTCATGAACTCAAATTGGGACGCGAAATAAATTACACTCACCACCTTCAGAGACAACGTGCAATATGCAAAATATTTCTTTTTTACAATAAGAAAAGATTGTCCTTAAAATTGCAGTAGGTATACATTTAAAACGCTACATTGCTCTTGTCTCCTTGAGACATACGGCAGTTTATCTTACATATTTAGTGTCTTTGCAACAGATTAGTAAATAGCAAAAATATATATCAGAAAAACCAATAATTACCACAGTTTTCTCTTAAATATAATCAAAACAATCAGGTAAAATAAGCACAAATAATGGGCTTCCTTTCAATTTGTTTTGAGCTACCACATCTTTTTAAATGTAGTAAAATGATAAAATGTTAGAAAAATACGTCAGGAATTCAAGAGTCATAAGATGTTGAATTTCAAAAAATATATAATAATACAGTATATTAAATTAATGTTAATTCTACGTAAGTGTAAATTTACAACAACAAAAGCATTTGATAGGTATAATTGTGATTTCCCACTCTGCTATAATAAAATAAGATCTTCGACGATAAAAATATTATAATAACTTGTTTAAATAATATGTATAAAAAAAAACATGTAACTAACAAACAAAAAGATTTCAGTAGATATAAAGAAACACATTACGACACCAGTAACCAGTTTATATATAGATCATAATGTTAAACATCCGCTATAAGTGTATTCACAAAGTTTTTCGTTTTCAAAATAAACTCAGTACACTTAAAATATATTGATTTTTTTAACACGACACAATTAGTTAAATGCCCCGTTTCCATTAAGACGTTTTTCCGTTTCTTTCTGTACGCCGAATTCTCGAGGCCTTGCATGTGGACAGTGGAGTGTCGAATCTGAATACAGCGCTTTGCCTCGTTACCAAAGTGGGGAAATATTAAATATTTTATTACCCTGTATGAGAATCGACCTTGTAACCAAGTCGCACGCTTGTGCTTCTGCCTCACGACAGCGAAATTTTTATACAGTTTTTTTAATTTGTTATTTATTTTTTGTCGAATATGATGTTTTATTATAAATGAAATATGAGTGGTACAAATAGAAATAGCTATAAAACAGTCGATAATAACCATTAAATATGCTAATTTAATTACTAACGTAAGATAATTAAAAAATCTCGTTACAAGCAAAACTATTTAAAAATATATTTATTACACATATGTATATCATAGACTAGTTCACCTTCGACTTTATATAATTGATCTACTTGCAGAAAGTGGAATTTAAAGATATGAATAATTTAAAATTTAATCATTTTGAGAATACTGCCTGCCCACTTATTGGTTTAAATATCTTCTAGGTATTAAGTTTGTCATCCGTCAGATCAGATGGTAAGTGATCACCGCCGCCCACTACCCCATGCAACACCAGAGGAGCCACAGGTGCGTTGCCGGCCTTTAAGGTGGAGGATGTTGGGCGCCGGGCCCCGGCATTACCTGATGCGAAACGCAGTGGCAAGAGCCACTACTTCACGCCGGTTTTAAATGCCGGGGGTGGTATTAATCCGGTAATTAAGTTATGAACAAAACCTACTATAATCGAGGGGCGAATATAAAATGTAAAATATTAAATAAATTGTTTATAACTTCAAGGCAGTACTCATCCCGTTTGTAAAGCGTCATCCATAGAAAATTTCGTCAAGAATTGGATCTTCAATTTAATTTTCTACAACAATATCGATGACTGGTTTAGCTAACGATTAGTTTACTAAAAAAAAATAACACGAAAAAAAAAATACAAGTAGCATTGGCGAATGTAAACTATTTAAAATATTTAAACCGGTTGAGTAGGGAGAGAGTACTCTGTCCCTTAGAAATTGCATGCCGTCAGAACTCAAGCCTAAGCTCGCTGCCATCTATTTATATCTATTTCTATTTACGTGGATTTTTGAGAAATTTATGTATTGTTCAGTTCAAACTTTTTTACATATTTTTTTTATGCCACGCATCGGCTCATAATTATTTTTAAAAACTTCTTCCTCGCTATTGTTATCTAATATTATATGTGTACATATATGCTTACCTTAAGCCATGCAGACGATGACATCGAAGGCCAATGCTGATCTTGAACTCTAACTATACCAACATCATTTTCATGAGATGGAACAGGACCAACTTCTCCATCAGCCATACTCAAAAGGTAAGTTGTATAATGGTTTAAGCCGAAGAAATCCGCTGTACCTCTTATATATGCAACTTCTTCAGGGGTAAATTTGGGTAAACGTGAACGAGTGTAGTTTTGCAGACGACTTTTTTCATCTACAAGTCTTAAAAGCTCTGGGGGGTAATTTCCTTCCTCTGAATACACTGGATGTGCATACCAACCGAGCTGAAAAAATGTATGTTTTAAATTTAAGCTGTATCTTGTATATAGCAGGGTAGGGCAGTAGGTTGGGCAGAGAAATCCACTAGGGTCACAAGCTAACAAACAGCATTTCCTACGAACCGCCCAATTTTCTAGCCATTGCGTGTTGAGTGACGAAACTCTACGCCACTCTCTCTACATATCTTTTTACTAAATCGCGGAAATGAAAATATTCTCCCGAGTGAGAATCGAATCCCACGCTTACAATAAAACTTTTAACTTAAGTCCTTCTGGTTTCTACTAACAAAATATTATTATATAAAAACAAATACCACATAATAGTTGAATATTTAGACATATATATATATATCTTGGTGTGATTATAAAACTATTATATTAACTTGCTTCAATTATATTAACGTTATTAAAATGTATGACATCTGTATGATTAACGCCGTCATGGCGCAACTGAGACGTGCCTGACTAAACACAATAGTTGCGTTTTCAAATCCCACTCGAGTAAATATTTATGTATATAGATAAAATATTTTCGCTTAAACAAATTACACAAATAGGAACAAGCAACGTCTTAAGCGATGGTTGTGGGTTCGACCCCACTGTAGGGAATTTATTATTTATTTTTTATTTATTAATTTTTTTTATTATTTATTTATTGATTGATTGCAATTTTATAGTCGTCCAATTAAAAACACATTTATTTTATACTTATTGCGTGTTGATTGAATAACTATTGTAAGTCAATTTAATTTTATATGGCAATTTATACTCAAATCCAGAATTACTCGAGCGACTTTTAACAAGACAGGTTGTGTGGTGTTCATTTCCCACTATAGGTAATAAGATATTATATATTTTCATTTCGCTCTGCAAATCAATGGTTGTTCAAATGTGGGAAAAAGTGTCTATATGGGAAAGGAGTGTCTTATCACTAGGCCGTTCCGTTTGCCGAAACTGCTATATATGGGATTAACGAGTTAAGTTAAAACATGCGTAGTTAATTACCATTATGGTAATAACAAAATTGAACAAAACAGTAACCTGGTTTATAAAAAAATGCAAAATAAGTGCATCTCAATTAGGTAATTGTCTACACACGACGCTATCAAGTAACAGTAGTAGATATGAATTACGTAAATACGCCGAGGTGACCTAAATAAGGCAGTCGTGACGTTATGTGGTTCTGGGTTCAATCATCAATCGGGATGGAAGTAAAAGTTATAAGAAATAATATAAAAAGCAAAATCTCAAAGATTATAATGACACTAGCTTACATGTGTTTGTAGGTAGCGTTCAACAGCCTCTCGGTCCTTCGAAGAATTAGTTTTTGGCTCAGCCCAATTAGAATCTAACGCCATGCCGATTTTACCTGAAATATTTACAATAATATTCATGATGATAACGACATTTCTTTTATAGTTTATGTTTTTTTTAACTCAAGTGTTATATCTATAGCAGTATTTTCAATTTAAATTCCATTTATAAAATGTAATAAAATATAAAATTTCAAAGTAATTAATAATGAAATTTATCCTTTTATTGTTACGCCAACAGTTAGACTTGTATTCTCATAATACTTTAACGAGTTATTATGTTCAAGTTATAAACTTTTAATAACCTGTTTGTAAATCGAAATTACTTTGGTTGCAGATTGAAATTGAAACTTGAACTTATAATTTATTTATTTTTTATTATAATTATCGACGCCGAAGTGTATACTGTTGGCGGTATCTGAACGCGATAGTTTGAGGTTCAATAATTACTAAGCCGTATTCTTTTAATTAAAATCTATATTACTCTTCGCCTCTTATTTATTGTGTAATGTTTTTAAAATGATCAATGATCGGGGATCTAAGTTGTGGTTTTTGTTCGCGCAGGCTCTTCGTGCGTTCCGTACCATTATCCACAAAATAACGATTGATGTATGGGAGCCCTCTTAAATATTTACTCTGCTTTTTAATATTTTTTGCTACAGCAGCTACAGAAATACAACATCTGGGAAAATTTCAACTCTATAAAAATCACGAGGTCAGCTCGCGAGATACAGCCTGGTGACAGACGAACAGAAAGACAGACAGCGGAGTCTTAGTAATAAGGTCCCGTTTTACCCTTTCGTAATGAATATAGTTAAAATAACATATACATTGAAGCAAAATTATTACATTTACGTAAATTAACATATATTTAAGTTTGTAAGTACAATTAAGTGCATACATACTTTGTAAGTAATCTTTGTAAAGGGCAATTCAATTAATAAAAAAATTATGAATTCAAGTTACATTAAGAAGTAAAAACGTGCTTAAAAAACCAGTCGAAGATTGAGAAACAAAGTTTATTTGTAAAGATTCTACCAATATTTATCTCAGTAACTAACTACCTCTAAGCAATTTACTGTGTCCATGGGTGGTGGTATTAACATTCCACGTATATGAGTAAATAACCTTATCGAAAAGTGTAATTGGATAATTTACGGTGTAGATATGTACATTTTAAAATGGATTTATTATTTTTATATACTTTATTAAGTAAAAAAAAAACAAGACATTTATGAAAGTAAACTTGAAACACGGTGAGAGTATAACATGTAGAAAGTTACACAGCGTTTAAGTGAAATTACAAAAAAAAGTTTGAATTTTAATATCGTCGCTTCTAGTTTTTCTTTACTGACCTCCGTAAATAGGACGATACTGTTGAGCAAATAAATGATAGACGCTCGCGTGCGCCTTCAGTAAGTTATGGGTGCATAGATATTCAGCAACCCCATGACGGTTGAGGGCCGGCGCCCGGTACGTGTTGCCGTAGCCCTCCAGGCAGGTCTGCATCGGTTCATTGAACGTTACCCAATACTTTACTTTATCCGCAAAGTTTTCGAATAGAACGTTCGCGTAGTCCGTGTAATAGTCTACGATGTGGGCGTTCGTCCAGCCACCTATGTCTTGTAACTTTTGGGGCAGATCCCAATGATAAATTGTGACCATCGGTGTAATGTTATATTTCTCCAATTCACTTAATAAATTTTTATAATACTGAATACCGAGAGGATTCACTTTGTTCGCTAAACCGTTTGGTAATATTCTAGGCCAGGACATGGAGAATCTGTAAATATCAACACCGAGTTGATGGACCATTTCAGCGTCTCTTTTGTATTGATGATAAGAATCCGCTGCCACTTCTGGAGTAGACCCATCTTTGGTAAACTTTGGATTCGTATGAACTAAATGATCCCATATATTTTCTGTTTTTCCTGGAAATACAAGAAAATAATGAGTATTTTCTCGTTTCGTTTAAAAATTTTAAATAACATTAATTCTCAACATAATAATATTAATATATATATAATACTTTTAAAGATATTTGGGCAACGCTCATATATTAAAAGGTAAAAATCAACTTATGCTTATGTAACTTATGAACATTAGTATGTTTTTATTTTTCAATTTAATACTTATTAAAAATATATCACTCAAATACGAATATATACAAAAATAATATTTTTCTTAAAAGTTTGCGAATAAGCTAACTAACAAATCTGTTACACATTTATAAATATTCACAGCTACATTACCATCCACATTCCAAGCTCCCTCTATTTGAATAGCTGCAGTAGACACGCCGAAAAGGAACTCCTTAGGAAATGTATAATTGCTTTTGGCTCCTCCAGCTAAATTTAATACTTCGGCATATCTGTAAAAAAAACGATTATAAAACTATATATGTTTCCAAATACATGTAAATGAGATGTATGTTTTTTTTCGCACATCCTTCATCTTTAAAAGAAGGATAATTGAAAGAGGTTGAATGTTAATTTTGAAACTGCACCCTAAGGATTATTTATAATGCCTCATTGACTTAATGCTATAATTTTACAGATACATGTATTTAAAGATTCAAAAGACTAAATATGAATATAAATAAATCATATTATTCACAATAATTAAGTATTTTTTTATTTTCTTATAATATAAGATGCACAACTTTGATTCAAGTCAACTTTACGGTTGAGTATAATTCAATTAGTATATGTTTTATATTTTTTTAAATATACCTACTTTCTTTCTTAATTTACTTTCTGCAGAATAATTTTACATTTAAGATGGTGCGATAATTGCTGCGAAATTCACAGACACACATCATGTTTTAAATTTATTTATAATTTTTATGTGAAAGTTAAAAATACAGTATTTTCTTTCGTGATCATCGCCAATATAGCTACTCTTATATATGTATATGTAACCAGTACTACGTAACCTTATGATATTTAAAGAAATTACAAAAAAAATCTAGGTAGAGTTGTATTTACCTAACATAATCATTCAATCGCGCTATATCATGACGTCCTTACAAGGTCGGCATGACATTACATTCAGTGGATACACTCTCACGATTATATTTGAAGATACCAGCTGAGCAATAAACGTCTTAAATTACTAATTACTTTAATTCTCTTTGTTATAGAAGACAACAGGTACATAAATTACTATATTATTATTGCCTTTTTATGCTTAGGCTGAAAACATAGGAAAAATATATTTAAGGTATGTTTTAATCAGTTAAGCAATATGTCGGCATTGATCACGATATCCAAGTCCGGATCGCCACCTGCAGACTAGCCTAGCATGGTCGGACTGGTTCTTTTATAGAACAGCACATGTTTCCGGTCCATTTATAGGACATGGCCAGCACTATCAGAACACTCAGTGGCATCACGTCACGGAAATGAATATGCTGAGGTTGATATGCTGCGTAAGGCGAAATGAGCGCAGACTTAACACATTCGTTAGAGGTAATTTTGAGATGTGTCTAAAAGAGAGTGACTGTAGCGTGAGATGTTATACCAACGTTGCACACCGTCAAAGACAGTACAAAGTGGAGTAGATAGAGTCAGAAGATAGATCCCGGCAAGAAAAGTTTACATTATACGACGTAACTAATCCAACTAAATTTATAAATTTGTTAAGTATTATTTATATAATATATTATATTGTAACACTTTATCATTAAATATAAAATCATTAGTTATATTGCCACAATAAGAATCAGTTATCTGCGCGATTATAGAACAAGCTCTTAATATAACTATGTATATATCAATATTTACTATTAAATCATAAAGGATCGATGTTTGAACGTAAAATATATGTTATTTGGGGGCATATAATTATGTAATAGAACCAAAGAAAATTTTTATTTTTTTTATTTTTATCACATTGTATGTGCGTTTAATCGCGATAACCTCAGAAACGGCTTAACCGATATAATTACAGTTTGCATAAGCTTTGGCAGGCTTCCCTTGACATTTAGTATTTATTTTATTTCAATATACTTAAAAATAAAAAGTTATATATTACCATTTTAAAGAATGTTGTTCAACAAAAATGCTATAAATAACTGATATTACTAGGTACAGATATTGTTCTTAAATTGATGTCATTATTAGAAAACGCAAATAGTAAAAATTTAAACGAGTTGCAAGTAGGTGAATACCCTATGTGTGTCTTACGTCAATTGATCGTTTATCAAAAACTCAATGTGTTAAAGTATCTAACTCCTTAGAATTTATCAATACTATAATAATCTATAACATGACTATACGCGGCTTTTAAATTACAATTTAATGAATTATTTGCATTTTAAAATCGTTCAGAGAAGACTGAATAGTAAAACTAAAAAATTTTCCTAAAAATTGGTTATTTTTTTTTCAATGAATAAAAAAACGCATCATTATTTGAATAATATTAAAAAAATAGTTCATATTTAATTAAATTATAAAAAGCTAAGGAAATGAACAAGAGCGACACATTACCTATGTGTTTATTTGCTCTTTATTCACGTGAAGTTAGTTTCATGAAATTTTAGACTATAATTTTAGACAAGAAGATACAGATGATATGCTATAGTGTACCAGAAACATCGCATATCTGCTATCCAGGTAGCTTAATTAGTTCACAGAAGTAATTTTGCATTGATTACAATCTCGTAATACAAAATTGACACTCTGCAACTGTGAAATGTCTAGATTTACAAATACTCGTTTAGGTTTGCGGTCTAGCCTACTTTTCACTCATTTTTATGCGGGTCCATTTGAATGTATTACTTCAGATTGAAGAGAAAGTTGTTCACAAAAAAATATAAGGAGTAATTATGAAGGAGATATTATAACAACAATCTGATTTAATTATCTCACAAGATAATATATTATGCATATAATATAAATTATAGTAAACTTTTTAGAAAAATTACAAATTTCAGTTATGTATACTTTTCTCATACTGTGTTGTGTTTTTATTTTAATAAAATTTATAAATGTATGTCGTGAATGTCAATCTTTACGTAATGCACAATAAAACTGTTAAATTTGTGTTTTTTTTTCGCCTGCATACCCTTCACCTGTAGAAGGCTTAATAAAAAACCGGACAAGCGCGACTCGACCTCACCTACCGAAGCTTCCGTACAAAAATTAAAGGTCTCGAGCTTTATCTAAAATTCAGACTTACTTAACTAGAGCCCTTTCACTTGAAATAGCGACTTTTATACCAATTTTTTTTAGGATTTAACCACAAATGTATAGTTTTCAGATTTTTCCTGAACTCGTACTAACTGTAGATACTAGCCGCCAAATTTCATAATTCTCGGTTAACAGGAAGTATCCCATAAATTTTAATTCCCTTTATAATGTCGATATACGTGTTTTTTGTTGTTTAAAACTAATAATTTCTAGGAATTAACCACAGATGTATAGTTTTTTTTAGATTATTTTCCTAGTTCTATCTGTAGATGCTAGTTGCCTAATTTTATAATCCTAAGTAAACTGGAATTACCCTATGAATTTTGATTCCTTTGATAGTGTGCTTTGAGAGTTTCAGCCGTGTGGTCCCGGCTTAGAATAGGATCACCCTAGTACTGTCGGTGTCGTAAGAGGCGACTAAAGTACGTGTGGTAGAGTCACGTCGCCAGTAATGGCAACACGCAAGGGCAGACTCGACCGGATTTAATACCACCCCCGGCATTTAAAACCGGCGTGAAGTAGTGGCCCTTGCCACTGCGTTTCGCATTAGGTAATGCCGGGCCCCGGTGACCTTCATCTCCATCTTAAAGGCTGGCAACGCACCTGTGGCTCCTTTGGTGTTGCATGGGGTCATGGGCGGCGGTGATCACTTACCATCAGGTGACCCGAACGCTCGTTTGCCTTGTCCTCTCCCATAAAAAAAAAAAAAGTGTCGAAATACGCATTTTTTGCGGTAAGTAAATATATAAATATAATATGTCTTTTATCAAGAAATCCTTAAAGGGCCGTAGATCTGAGTATATAGTTTGAATCTAAACTCGATATCTACAAGCGTTCCTGAGATAAAGGGTCTTGACAGACAGATAGACGGACAGACTAACTGAGACTAATATATAGACAGATGGACAACAAAGTGATCTTATAAGGGTTCCTTTTTCCGTCAAAAACTACTGATCCCTAAAAACGACTATTACATTATTAAATTGATTTGGAACTTTACGGATAACGATAAAATATATGTAACCTTTCAATGGACCCAAAATTTAAAATTTTAACTAATGTATATTATATTCTCGATGACAGCGAGCTAAATGTATTACAATATAAATACCAATATAAGATATGTTAACAAAGGAATTCAGGTCACAATTAATCCTACATAGGGGACTTAACATTGATGTTGGCAATACAAGAATTTACTGAGTCGGTATATCCGTAAGGAAAACCTTCTACAGGGGCCGCTGTATCGCGGAAAACGCCTCACAAATATTTCAAACGTATTATTATGATTCAAATATCTTTGACGTATGTATCATTTTTTATGTCACCGATTGATTCATTATAATTAATTACAAATTCATGTCTAGAACTCGTTCTGTAATACTTCTCGTGTATTTATTTGACAGTAAAGCTATCAGGATTAAGGAAGTAAATTGAGAGTTCATGTTTCAAATCCTACCAATTAAACAAACCGAAAATTTTTCATTTACTCTAGATAGATAAGCTCGACTTTGTACTTTGTCACTATGTCGTAATTAAATTTAAGCCTTATTATATTCTTATCTTCTCCGCAATATGTTATTTTTTATCAGATTTACGCTGTACTTAGCAATTAGCAGAGTAGGCAGATGGAACCCAGTCCAAAACCAATAGAACTTACTAAAAGTTTATTAGACTTCAGAAAATACCAATATATAATACACCTAATCTATTATTCACCCTGATGAATGGAACGGGAAAGAAAAATATTTTTATGTTAAGGGGAATTCCTAGCGACAGAAAAACTTACATACCAACCCAATCAGACGACGTCAGATACTTACTTTAAATGGTTAGATAAATCTTTATCTTACGATTTAAATCTATTAACATTATTTTTGGTAGGTATAAATTAAGTAGTATTGTCTGCAATTAAATATAATATTTCATCTTTACAAGTTTGGCATTACCTATTGCGAAACGCAGTGGCAATGGCCACTACTTCACGCCGGTTTTAAATGCCGGGGGTGGTATTAATCCGGTCGAGACTGCCCATGCGTGTTGCCATTACTGGTGACGTGACTCTACCACACGTACTTTAGTCGCCTCTTACGACACCGACAGTACCAGGGAGATCCTATTCTAAGCCGGGACCACACGGCTGAAACCATTCTTTAGTTACATTAAATTCTATTCTTTCCTTACAATTAACAAGAAATTAATTTGAATCAGTTTAATAACTTACAAAATACTGCTCTGACCGTTACATAATTGTTTTTAATCACTTGTTGAATAAATACATTTAAAAGCGCCATAAAACTGAAGTTAACCTCGTTAATATTGCAAAAGACAGTTTATTTTAAACTGAAATATATCTATGTATTTATAAAACTATTAATTACAAGAAAATGTACATTTAAAACATTAAATTAATAAAAAATGTTAACAAATAAATTCTTAAATGTTTTATATTCGAAATCATTACACGTATATATATATATATATATATATATATATATATATATATATATATATATATAAATATATAGTACTACTACTTTCATATTAAATTGTGCTTTATCTTACCAATATGAGGCTTAGAATCGTTTTAATCCAATGAAAGTTCAAATTCTTGATCATAAAAGAAGCCTGTAAGCTTCAGACCGTGCTTGGCTTCATTAAGAAAGATTTCAGGACAGAAGTGAAACGGGGAGGCCCCCGTCCCCCTTAAGATTCTGTTCCCTACGTTTCATTAATTTTCGCTAGGCTTTATTGTGTTCAAGGGGTAGGAACGTAATATACAAATTGAAAGTGAATAAGTATACGTGTATAACTATGTATGTATCCCATAGTAGGAACGTGTGTAAACGTGTATATTGGAAAATGGCCAAATAACAGGTTTGTTTATCATTCAGCTGTAGTTATTCATTCTATAGTGTCAGTAAGTACGTGCTCAATACGCATTGAACACAATTTTTCCTAGGTAAATCCAGATTCCAGCGGGAAAAACAAACTCTATATTTTACTTCATGACACATTTCAATCTTTTAATGAAAGCCATACATGCAATAGGCAAGCAATACAATCGGCCCAACTATTCTGAAGATTGGCGTGTTCAGCCAGAGCAATAGACACGACATTTTAAAATTTTGTGAATTATTTGAAAAATTTTAATTTTGTGCAGAAACACTGTGCGAATACGAAGATATCTATGAAGAAAGCCATGTCACGTAATATATCGGTAAGTATTATATACTTATGAAGAAAACAAAAAAATATATAGATATATATTTAAAACACTTAGACGTACTTGTTTTTTATTCAAACGGAGTCAAGTTTTTATATGGAATTTTTCTTCAAAAACATGTTTTATAATTGAAGATTGTATATATACCCGCATCATAATCGTAGCGTGAAGGTTACTAGTTTCTTATTAAGGTTTCATTGCTTAGTGAAGGCTCTGACTCGTAATGCAAATAAGTTTCATCAGCCATTTATTGAGATTCAAATCTATAAATTGCAACTTTCTGCAATGTGCATACACAACGAACGCCATTTCTGTTGCGGTGTAGCGGCGTAAATGTCAACAGATGAAACGTGTGGCGCTACATTTTTCTTTTTTTCTTTAATGGCCGGAAAATAATCTGCCAGTGTCACGCGCGAATGATAATAAACATTAAAAGCTTTTACAATAAAGCAACCTTTTAGAAAAAAATAACAAAACTTAGCAAATTATAAATAAATACTACTTGACAAAATTTTAATGGTCCAAATGTGGCTACAAGAATTTTTAAGATAAGAAATGCGAGCAATGACTTATAATGTCAACGTACTTGTACGTTAATTTTTAAAATATTCAACTCTTAAATTCATTGTCATTCATTCATTACAATTAAATATTGAATCACTTGTGTATTCTTAAATTTGCATGAAAATACAACAAGTTTAATAATTCGTTATAATTGACGGTTTTGTTTTTTCCAAATAATCGAAATGTAGTATTCTATTTACTTTCGTATTAAAACTTCAATTAACTAAAATTCAACAACGAAAATAATATGTTCATAATTTCATTTCATTCGTTTAGCAATTAATTAAATAAATATAAATAACATATTCAATAAGATTTTTTTCAATAAGGCATAATATTTTTTAGTAAACTCTAATATTTAAACATTAAAAATTATTGGCATTGTGTCAATGTTTGTGTGCTTGTGTACATTCAGGAGAGAAAACTTATTGATAAGGTATTCTGTAGCACTAGGATTGGGAAATGAAGAAAATAAATTATATTTTTTCCTAAATGTGCTACAATGTGAATTTTAACTTAATTAACAGTAGCGTCTTAAATGCTGTCTCTATACATGCTTGCGATAAATTTTGACTGTGTTGTAAACTCAACAGTATAGCTTACTTGAAAAAAATATATACCTTTGTATGTTAAGCTTTATGTTTATATTTAAAATAATATTAATAAGAATATTTTTTTAATAAAAGAGCAAGATAATATAACATTACATTGAAATAATTTTGTTCAATATAATAGTATCTTATATGCCTATAAAATAATAAATAACACTTACCCGTAGGATAATAAAATAAAAAAATAAAACAAAATATTGTACATATTGATTTGATCTACACTACTTATTACTATAAAAATATCACTTTACAATATCACTTCAATGTAAATGTACGCTTAATATATACTTCTAAGTTCTGCTCATGGCTACGAGCGTAGCTTGATAGAAATATTGATAAGGCTTTACGAGTCCAAACGACGTGCACCGCACGCGCTGTTCAAACGCGCACTGTATTCTTTACAATTCAAAACGTCGAGCACAAATTGAGATGGAGGTCTTTTATTTTCAATTATATATCAAACATAGAATACGTGTTTCTGAAATTACGTTTTATCACCAAGTTAATAAATTAATTTAATTTGCATATTGTAAATTTTGAAAGGAATTCGTAATATAAATAAGAATATTTCTCTTGTTGAAATACGACAATTAAATGATTCATTTCATAAATAAACATAATTAAAATTTTTCTACAGTCAGTGTGTTATACCATGAAGCCCTTCGAGCGCATGATCGACCTCAGGCTCCACCGAGAGTGTACTATCTCTGAGTCTCAATTTCAGCCAAGATCGGGCACTATGGATGTCAGTTTCACCTTCAGAAATTGATGGAGGTTTACGAGGGAAAAAAGAGAGCTCTGCATGTGGTCTTTGTAGATCTACAGTATATCTGGTGGGCATGCGATCCGATCCATTGGGATCCAAAGGGATCCTTGCGGCCTATATTGAGGTTATCAGAGACATGTACCACGATTCCGCTTCTATGATTAAGAATGCTCTGGGCGACTCTAACCCCTTCGAGATTACAATAGTGGTTAACCAAGGCTCGACTCTTACTCCGTTTTTATTCAATGTAATATTAGTCGATAGTGTCTTGGCTCACATTCAAGACCAGCCTCCATGGCTGATGATGACATAGCACTCATTGATGAGAACCAACTGATGCTGTAACGTAAAGTGACGCCCAAGAAATCCTTGGTTGGATGTCGTGATGCAGGACATAAGAACCAATGGTCTAACCACCAAAGACGTTACCGATCGTGCAAAGTGGAGTAGGTTAAGGAGGAAGGCAGACCCTGGCAACATAAGCCGGGATTAATGCCAGGAGAAAAATTAATAGCTATAAGTTTTGTAATATAAGCACATATATCATAAGGAGGAAAGTACGTAAATGCACGCTATGTAGGTACTTTTAGTAAGTACAATAATAATATATTAATATATATAATAATTATGGAGAATTATGTATAATAATTAAGGATAATAGAGAAATCATACTGAAATCCCCGAAAACACTTCATAAATTATAACCCATGTTCCATATATCTTATCATTTTCTTCGTTTATCACTTTTGCTAATAAAGTAATGCATGTGCAGGCATAAAGTAAATATTTTTTACTGCCTATTGCAAGAAACGTTTTAATAATTTTAATAAATTTTAATTATATATTTATGAAAATATAAAAAAAATATGCCACTTATCAATTTCCTAAATACTTTTTTAGAAAATGTATAAAATTTGAGCGTAGTGCAATTAGATTCCGCGCCTCTTGTAAACCGTCCAAACGCTCTAATCCTAAGTCATACGCCCTCACCGAGCTACGTCGCAAACCCTTATTACAACTTATCAACAAATGCTTTTAGTGTTTTGTAGGACGATTTTACAAATTTTCGGTACCCAAAAATTTTTTTATTTTTTCTGAATGTTGTTAGTAGTACTTTAAAATTGGCAAAAATATTTAATAAAAAGCATTCTCTTTGGGCAAATGATAATTCTAAAATGAAAACTAAAAATTGAAGAAATTTTAAATAAAAACATATTCTCAGATGGAAACATTAAAATATTTTCTAAATGCGCCTCGATGTAAATTTTATTGTAGCTTCACTTCTACTTTATTATAGCTCTATATTTTAAGACCTTCAGGAAGTACAATAATATACAGATCGTCCTCAATCAAAACACGCAATCTTCTCAATCGCTTTGACCATGATAAGCCCTTTCACTGGAATTACGCCGCCGACTTAGTCGAATCAGCATTGCTCTCGACCCTATTATAAAAGAACAATTTGTATTAATTAAATGCATTATAATAATACTATAATTAAGTTGAAAATTAATAAATATTTATGTGCGTTTACAAATTTTTTTTATTACATTATGCCGTTTTCGAAAAGTGAAAAAAAATTGTACTTCATAGTTCTAGGTTAATCGGAAGTACTCTATCAGAGTGTTGAATACGTGTTTTTTTTTTGCAATGTAAAAGGCCACATCTTTTTTTAAAGTAACTGTGGAAATACATTTTTTTCGGGAAATTATGGGGCCATAGATTTGAGTACATTATTTGAATTTCAACTCGACATCTCCAAGCGTTCCTGAGATAAAGGACGTACAACAAACCGAACTTATTTTCGTTTTTTTCCTTCACAGGGAACATCATAGTGCGGTGTATGCAATATCTTGAAATTTTGACACTCAGATAGTTCTATTTGCTATTTGTCCAAACAACACTGTTGATCTTTTATTTTCACATCAGATGTTCCTGACAAGCAGACAAGATACTATAAGTTCACCAGTATTTTTATTTAATATGACGGACGTAATCCTACATACTTTTAAAATGCAATTTTGGGTCTATAATTTGAAAATGGATTTAAATTTAAATAATAATAGACGAGAGATGACTAAAGAAGAAAGGAAAAAATGAAAATAACAAAAGAGTCCATGCAAACGAAATTGTTGGCGATAACTTGTTGTAAATAAAATATAAAATGAGGAAATATTCTTTGAATATTTGTAATATTGGCACCGAATATAAAGTGACTGCCATATGACCTCCTGCGCAACTTGAAGGGCAGTTTAAGAAATATTTTATGAACTTTAGTTTTGACATTACTTGCCGCGATTGCGAGGCCACCTTGGCGCAGTGGAAAAGCGGGAGAATGTAAACGCGATGGTTATATGTTCGATTCCCACTCAAGAGAATTAAATATTTAATTTTTCTATTTCCTCGCTATAGTAACGAAGCAAAGCCTCCAGAATTCTGTGAACGGTAGTGTCTTAATGGGAACGGACTGTCTTAATACTAGGTTTCCAGGTTCCCTGTGCGTACCTCGCTATATGCGAGATACTGCGTGAAGATAAAAAAAAATCAAATTTGTACAATTTTCTTTTTATTTAAGAATGTTGCACGAAATTAAAAAATATATGATAAACGAAAATGTTTATTGAAATCCTGCGTAAAAACCACACATTTAACCACGAACCCAGCGCGAACAAACATGAACCTATTAAATGATAATACTAAGAAAGTCTCCTTTAATTAATATTCAATGACAAGAATTACATACATCGACTATTTATTTAATTCATTGGGTTTGTTTTTATCCTATTTCGTGTAGGTATAAAATCTGATCAATCAGCCTTTGTAAATACGAGATATGTGAGAAAATATCTATTGGGGGAACTCGATTAAAACATTATTCAACCTAAAATTACGGTTTGTAAACTTGTGAACGCTTATCTCAGAAACCGTTTAACCGATTTAGATGCGGTTTGTCACTATTGTATTTTTGTTATCTCTTCTTAACATTTAGTGTTTACTATATTTTTTTTAACCTATAATAGGTAATAATAACTCTTTATATCTCAATTGTCTTCAATTTAAAAAAAATTGTAGAATTTAAGAATATTTTTCATATTTATTTTTCATATTCAATATACATAAGCAGTGCACTGTACATTCTATAGTCAACACAATTACCTATTGCTGTAGTAATCACTATGACGACTCATACAGATATAATCAGTGTCATAAAGCTTGTATAACGTAAATACATAATAAAATATGCATTGTGCTTGGTGTGAACAAACAACTTATCAAATCACATCTTTAAGATAATAATATTTACATCTAGTGTTATTTTGAAACACTGCTTTTAAATGAGTTAAGAACATTATAAATTAGGAAAATAATAAAATACGTATGACATTTTATCTGTAGATTAAAGTGAAATTTAAAAAAGACATGTTAGGCTTTTTGATAAGCTTAACGCACCTATACGCGGGCTAAAAAAATTGTCTCTAATTGAACGTAATCAAAAAATTCGGAAATTTTAGTGAAAACAAAACCGATAAGAAACTTCTTGTGGACCGACAGTTGCGAAATTTGGCAAAAACTAAATTAATATATAAAATATCGGGTTATATATATAGGTTTGACATTAAGGGAATAATTACAAATATATTTGTAGTAGATACATTTTATACAATTGTTAATAGTCACGTTCCTGTTCACATTAGTACGGAACCCTCGGTCTTGGTTAGTCTAAATCGCACTTGACCGCTTTTTTTTCGGTAGTATGTTGTTCTTAACAGCCGTGTACCTCAGTCAGACCGTAACGGCAGTCAGCAGCCATTCATTTTCTGTGAAGAATTTTGTAGCGATTGCGAACTAAGCGATTATATACCGATTGTAAGTCTAACATAGTCTTGTTTTAAGCGGTCAAATGCAATGAGATGTGAAATAGTGATTAAATATAATGCTGTATATTCTGTTCTGCGTGTCACATGCTTGTTTGTATGAAGATAAGTTATGTCATCCAAAAAACCATGAAAAAGTACACGTTTTTGAAGATTGTCATGTAGGTGTACGAGATAATCCATGGATAAGCTTGACTTTCGACGTATATTATAACGTATAATATTAAAAATTTTATCAGTTATCTTACATTTATATAAAAAGCGTATAAGAATTTCAATGAATTACTTATTCAATTTGTGCAATACAAACAATAATAGTTGTTAACTTGCTTCAGTAACTTTTATGGGACTTGTACAAATGACCTCTGTCATTGTTTTTCAATGGCACGCATAAATCTAATACACATATTAGATATATTATACGTAAATAAAACTACTTCATCGTGAGTTCCGGATATTAACGAGATACAGATAACGCAACATAAGGTCGTTAATAAAAACTTGAAATATAAATAATTGATATGAATTAAATATTTAAGTATTATATTTTTGCCTACGTATTCACTAAAGAAACACGAATCTGGTGCAAATGACCAGAATGTAGTAAAAACCTAAGGAAAGAGAATCCGTTTTTTACCCGTTTCTCGTATCTTTCATACAACTTGTATTATTTATTACCGGTTGCTGGTCCACAACTACTTTTGCGTGGACTTTGTGGTCTTTACCATACTACTTCCATTTACTATCAGTTTATATGGAAAATTAGAAAAAAAAAACTATAACCTGGGATACTTTACAAAGCAGTAGTACTATAGGTACACTATAAAACAGTAAAAAAGTGAATCTTTATACTGTACGTGAAATATTTTCTATATTGATATGATTGATTCTATATTGATTGACTATATTTTTATATATTATATTGAACTAACCCTATTTATTTAAGAGAACGGTATTCCCTAAAAAGGTATACGGCCAATGACGATAAGTGCATTATAATGATATGTTTATCTCGAATTTTTCCGTTTTTTTCCACATTTATAGGTCTTACCGTGATGTCATGTAACAGACAGAACCTTATAGCCTTACTAGATACATGAGCTATTTATCACAAGTGTATTTTGAAATCAAACCAGTATCTCCTGAGATTAGCGCGCAATTTCAACTAAACAAATATTTCCTTTATAATTTCACCATACATATTTAAAATAACACGTCCCTCTACTTAAAATATTATGTATAGCCTAATAAATTAAAATTAAATTAGCTAATTTTAAGGCATTCCAAAATAGGCGCTGGCCATAAACAGGTTTTATATATATTTTTTTTATGAAATTAATGTTTGAGCAGAGAATACATAACGTTAAAATTATGATCCGCTTTACCTGTATTTAAATAAAATGTCTATTCATTATGTATTTTACGAAAAAATAATTTAGGCGCACACGCATTAATTATATTCCTCACGTTGTATATTATACAAATATTATACAAATAATCTATCATTAATTAAGCTAAGCAAGTAATGTATAGTTGAATTATGAACCCAATTGTTTTATTTTATTTCATTTGTTGTTTTCTAAAACGACGATATATACAAATACTGTCCTGCTCTGTATTTTTATACTAGAATTAGTAACTCTGTATTTAATATAATATTTTATATGTTATACTTAACTTATAAAATGTTATGTTAAACATTATGCACAAGATTTAATTTAAAAATTAAATCCTCCTTATATATTATATATAAAACATATCCTTATATATTATATATAAAAGGAGATGTTCCCACTGACAGGTAAAACGCACATACAGCCGTAACAATTGATTGTAATAACTTAAAAGTTAGATGTTTATTTTTGTAATGTTTTAAAAATTTTAACCCTGAAGGAATGGAATAGTGATTGAAAGTTTGTATGGAAATGTTTTTAAATCAGCACCGATTTTTGTATAATTTGAAATTTATACCCGTAAAAATATTTAATTGAACACGGGTTTGGGTTTTTTTTTGAGAATTCACCCCCTAAATTGAAAACAATTTTGTAAATATATTTGATAAGTATTCGTATAGATTAAGCGGGCGAAAATTGAATAAAAATAAATCTTTTTAAGGTTTTACGTATTAAAATATAAATAAAACCTTTAGCTAAACTAATTTCTTAGCAGGTCACCTTCACAGATGTCAACTTCCGCCCTTCACTCTACCTACATTGCAACTATATAACTATATATCAGTACTAAATTAATATAAAATATTACAGAAACAATAAATCACGTTAAACACATTATTTACAATTTTTATTATATATACAAAGACAAATAGAGATAAAGATCCAATAGAGTATTATTATTCATCCCAGCAACAAATATAACAAATATCAGATTTGTTAATGAGTTTATAACTAATAACACACTTTGGTAATGACACCCTCCCGTCCATTTCAAAGATATTATTTTATAATACTAATAAATAAGTATGAATATAAATAATTGAGTTTGAATATATATAAGAAAAAAACCCGGTCAAGTGAGAGTAGGACTCGGTTACTGAGGGTCCGTACTAATATACTTCAGGAAGGTCAACAGGAAGTAAAACTTATAAAAGTTTGCAAACTAACGTTTGCATGAGCGCATGCGCCCGTAGGCACTATTTGTATGAGATATGTTGGTTCGAAATTATTTCTTACGATAATTCTACTTGAACTTCATGAAATGAACTACAAATATAAGCTTTTTTTATGAAATATCTATAAATGTTACCTTTTTGTTTTTTTTTGTAAGTCCACGGAAAGTACCCTATGGGTTTCATTACGCGGCGAGTTCCATACAAAATACAGCAAAAACGACACATAATCTTTTGATTATGTTGACTTTAGCGGATTAATTTTTCTGTGCTCCAAGGGACCGTAAGCTTAAATATTTGATATTGCACACCATCTCGAAGTAACTGGTGTCAGACGGACAGTCGGGCAACAAGGTAATCATAATATATAAGGATTCCGTTTTTACCCATTGAGGTACGGAACCTTAAAAAGAAGTCCCGCTGTGTTTCTTGCGCCGGTTCTTCGAGATTAAAGTAACAACTGGTTGTAAATTATGTGAGGTTAAAAAAATTAACTCCTTATTTTGAACAAACAATCAATTCAGAACACAGCAAAGCATTAAGAACTTAAGAACCCTTAAGAATTGTACGGTTGAGTGGCGGAAATGCTGCGCTTTGGCTCAACAGTTTTACTTTATAGTCACACTTTGTACCCCTGTGCCACGACTGGCCTCTATTTCCTCTTCTTTAGAATAAAATTATTTAAATTTGGATCCAGTCTTATTTTTGAATCTTATCCGTTAATTGCTGAAACGAAAGTATATATTATACCTCATAACAATAATGTTAAATGGTTAATGTAATTAGGAAATATGCATCGGGATCCCTGTTTTAACCAATTAAATTTCCCAAAGAAATCTCAAAAATTCAAATAGAATAGGCACTAAAAAGTATTAATACTCCTAAGATTATCAGTCGGTTTTTGCAAGAAAAAATATTTGCTCGCAGGTATTTATTGATTTTCTTTTTAAGTCTTTTATGCAATCAGGTTTTTGTTTATATTTTTTTTTTACATATAAACAGAAACAGAATAATATAAATGCATGCATACAGATAACTTTAATTTTAGGAGTAATAGCCGTTATAGTTTATTCTGTTCGTTAATATAAAATATATTATACGAGTATATACACACACAACACACAATATAGCACGTACAGCTTGTTTGTGCACAAGTAGAATTAATTATTTTTAATCTTATTTCACTATATTAACATATGAGAAGAAGAGAACACAAGAACAATAGATACCTTTATAAACCTGTATTGCGGCTTTTCCGACTTCTTCATTCACTGCAATTCCGATATCAGAGAGAATCCACTGAATGAACATAGCCTTATTTTTAAGCTTAATTTCACATATACTTTTTGATAATGGCTGATTTACCAGCAGGATGAGTACAAGCTTGGGGCAGCAGATTATGGTGGGCGTTAAATTTAAGAACCAATTTCTTTTTTACAATCATATTTAATCTACTTTTTTATTGGTCTGATATTGCGGTGACAAGCAAAAAAATAAAATCTTATCTAACTGTCTTTGTATATCTGACTGACACTTTTTTTTTGCCGATGTCTCTTTTCTTAATTGTTATTTGAAAATCCATGTCTACAGGCCAACAATCTTCTACAGTATATACACTCAAAGAAGCAATTTCCTGCTCTCAACCTAGTAATTGGGTTCTGCGTTAATTATAAGATTATTTATTTAATTTTGTATCTAGACGTTATATCGTGCTCGGTAGGTATACTTGGTTTTTCCACATAAGTAAATTCCGATGACGACAAAAATACCCATTTTATGTTGCTCCACAACCTCAGGTCCCATAAAATAAAATAAAATAAATTGTTACTGAGATTTTCGCTTACAACCAAAAAGATAGACAGTAAAAAAATTAAAATCGTTTGTTTTTATGTAAATAACTATAATTGAACATAAGAAATAAATTTATTTTAAATTTGTTTTGTGAACACAGACACTTTTATTTATATAAGTGGCAGTATGCTACGAAACCTCATTTCAAGTTCGCGGTGGCACTCCAAGCAGGCATGAATGATGGCTTGCTTACGAATATTCTCTACCCACGCGATTAAAACGCGTGTAAACGCGTTTACAGTAGGGAATTCTTAACACGAGGCACCTCTGCCTCCTCTGTTGTGTGCGGATTAATTTAATTTATTTTATATTCAAAAAAAAATTAAAATTATAAAACCGATGTCCCATATTGAGCTGAACATAGAATAATAAAGATATATAGCTGTCGTACAGTACACATACATAGATTTTATATCGTAAAGATTCTTGCTGACTATGTACAATTTATTTATAGTTTTATAAATAAATTCCTGTAATGTCAATTAAACCAGTTTCAATTATTTCGCAATATCTTATTAATAACATTTCGATTAACAGCAAAATACGTTCCGTTCTTCACAATAAATGAAAGTTGTGCAAGTTTGGAAACAGATGTCGTTGTACCTGTCCTATATGTTTTCAATTTTGATTTTTAATACACTTGTCACTTTGACAAAATTAAGTTTAGAAGTGTTTTCTCCGATTTTTTCCTTGAACTGCGGCTAAAAGTCGCCTTAATACTAATACTTTATTGATTGTATTATTTTGTGATGATCTCTATTAGCAATGAGAAGAACATAGCTTAAATTGTGCCTTCAGATAGAAAATCGATTTTCTTGTGATGTGAAATTACTATTCATTGTGCAAAAATGAATCCTTTAATCAGTTTTGCTTCATTCTTATTTTGTTATGTGGCATTTTGTGAGGCATCAGGAACAGATATAGCCCTCGATGCGAAAGCCACACTTTTGCACCGTATAGACAGCTTAAACCTGTTAATTTATACATGTCTATTGACGTTAACTGTTTTAACTATATGGGTTTTTAAGCACCGTCGTGTGAGCTGGCTCCACGAAACTGGCCTGGCAGTTATATATGGTAAGTACTTATATAAATAAACTCGTGACCAACTCTAGCATGACATTGAAACTAAAGACCAAACTCTTGAAGGTCTCGTGTATTTAAAATTGATGAGCCAACAGTTCACTTATTTTAAAAAACAATTTTATTAACAGGTCTTATAGTAGGAGCAATTATAAGATATGCTGGAAGTACCAACCAGGTTACGTATATTGATGCACATCCAGCTCCAGATACAAAGTACAATTTATCTGTTCCTCCTGATATTGTTCGGTTTCACTTTCCTGATAAAATACAAATATCCACTGGAGGTAAATTAACAAGATTTTTCTTGGCAATATCTTTTTTATAATTAGATGAATTATTATCATGAACATATGTTTTAGATATACCTGTACCAAATAAAACATATGCATACAGCTTCCGTGGAGAAATAGTTAATTTAGAACAAAATGAAATAGATCTAAAGGCAACATTTGACCCTGAAATCTTTTTCAATATAATTCTGCCACCAATTATATTTCATGCAGGATACTGCCTTAAAAGAGTAAGTATTACATATAAGCATATTGATCTTTTTTGTCTTAAAATAGATTTAGACAATTTCTTTAGCTTCACATTTAATCTTACTAGAGAAGTAATCCATTCCTCTCAATGGGGATCTGAACCACAACTATTGTGTTTAAAAAATTAAAATCCTAGCTAGAGTCTAAGTTAAATCATAGTTGATACAAACAAAAACATATTTTATACTATAACATATTTTTTCAGAAATATTTCTTCCGCAACTTAGGTGCAATATTAACATTTGCAATGGTGGGCACAGCCCTATCAGCTCTAGTCATTGGTTCTCTTATGTATGGCTGTGTACAATTAATGCCCAAATCTTTAGCGGCAAGTTTCACTTTCTTGGACACATTATATTTTGGTGCTTTAATATCACCTACAGATCCCTTAACAGTCCTCGCTATATTCTCACAGTTAAAAGTAAGTGTATTTATATTTTTAATTCACTTTTTTTCTAATATTTTGTAAACAAAAGTAAAATCGTACATCAAAATGACAACAGACAAAATTTATTGAAGTGGTCACTACACTGTTAAATCTGGAGTAGGTGTGAGATAATTGGTATATTTTCATACTTGTACAAAACATTTTATTCATAATTAGCGAATAGTACTTTTTAACTAGAAATTTATTTTTGGCGTAATTAAAAAGGCAATCCTTCTTATTATTTGTTATAAACAATATATGTAATTAAGTCAACTTATCAACTTATTCATGTTTTATAAAGAAATTTACTTTTAATTAAGTCAGATGATAACAATGTAATGGTATCCACAAATTTAAATGTGTGCAAAAAAAAATAATCAAACAACATCTTACTATTTATATAACTGAAAATTGAACTGACAATATTATAACCTTGACTAAGCTCCATGACATACTTTATTCAAATAGTAAGTAACAAATACTTTTATGTTAAATATATTTTTTTTTTTAATATTTTTAACCATGTTTTGATAATAAATATAAAGTAAATGTACAGACAACTGGGTATAAAATACAAAGTCATTTCATGACATATACAATGTATACAAAAGAAGTTAAATTATATAGTAATGGTCACATGACTGATAACACAGCTTAGTGTTATCATTGTTGGAAAGTTACAAATTAATAAATGAAACTAATTGGATTTACTGTGTTACCTATTAATTCCATTTATGACAAATTCACGGCAACTGTATAAAGTACTTATAACTTTTTCTTCTATAGTAATTCCTGTATGCATTTCTTTACTTGTAATAAATAAATGTGGCGGCTGTAAACGCGATAGGCTGTGGGTTCGATTTCCACTCAAGAAAATAAAATATTTAATATATTAATTACTTTGCTCTAATGTTGAGGCAAAGCGTGGTGTTAAGTTCAGCAACTCAACACGGAATAACTCGAAAATTCAGGGGAATTTGACACTACTCTCCATCTGCCTTCCCTGCTAGATGCGGGATTCAGCGTGAAGCTGAAGAAAAAAATGTTTGTAATTACTCATCCAATACATCATTACTAATAAACTTAAAGTTATAATTTTTTATAGTAAGTGCTATGATTATGAATAACCATTAGATTGTTATATAACATTTCATGTTTTTAGGTTGATGTAAATCTCTACGCAATGATATTCGGCGAGAGCGTGCTCAATGACGCAGTGGCGCTTGTACTGAGCGGGTAATATCTCTTTTTATATTTCATATTACTCGATACTCCTAAGTTATACAGGAAAATCATTACAGAAAACATGACGTCGTATTACTTTTTGTACGTGTATTACGATCATATATTATTAAGTTTATTATTTTTAGCAACAATATCCGTGAAATCATTTTAACATATTATATGCACCTACAGTATATGTAATAGATGAATTACCTGCTTCATATATCTATTTTTAATGCTGTTAAATCAACTTATGGCCCGATTTTTTTTTATAAATGAATGACTTACGTGCAATGTGCAAATAATTAAATAACAACATTGCCCTTTTAATGGGAGGTAAAGGTACTTACTGTAATGCGTTTTAAATGGCTTTTACGACAGGTATCAAGATATGTTTTGCCGTGTCAATAGTAGGTCTATTGATGATACAAAATTCTTAATAAATTGCATCATGCTATAAGTTGGTCAAAATCACTGACATTTATAAATTCCCACTTAATTTTATATATTTAATGACTTGCGTCTAGATTGTAGGGCATGTTGCCTATAGGGCATGACATACGTCTATTTTGGGACACAGCCGACGCAAAGGTTTTTCCCTTTAACACGCAATATGAGTATTGTTTAATATTATAATAATATAAAACTGTAATTTAACATTAAATTTATTTAATTTGTGAATTATTAAAGTACTATAACGTATTATTAATTATACTTTATTAATGAAAACCAATTAACTTTATCGCATTGTCCGAAAAACACTAAGAAAAATCTGATAAAACAAAAATTATACTGCGAAGTCTATTGTTATGTTTACGTGACTATAATTATTTCGAAATAATTTGCATTACTCAACCAACGTAATGTTATTTTTTACTGCAGTACCTATTTATGTATTTCGACTAAACAATTTTACTCAAAATTATTTTACGTTAATAAATCTACATTGTTATAATAAAGCGCTAACTTCTCATTACAACCTCGCCTTTGCGCTTAAAAAAGAAACAACTAAGAACACATAATATATTATAAGTGCCTGATGTAACTTTAATACCAAGTACATTTGTTCCTATGGAAATAGTATTTTATTACATATATTCGTCAATAAATGGACTATGAAACACGATAAAAATTTTAAACTTGAACTAGTTTAGTTCCTGAGATTAGGGTGATCAACTAGCTTTATGTTATTAAATAGAAGATATAAATAAATACAATCTCGGATACTAGGATAAAGTCCCTCGAACTTAAATAAAAAAAAGATACAAATTTTAAATAAAATAATAAATTTAATTCATGACCCCCGATATTTATAGTAACAAATAATAATCTTATATATAAAATTTTTGCATACTCTCCCAAAAATATTAAAGCAAATCCCCCTCTTCTATATTCAATATTAAACCCTGAAACTAATTATTTATTCTTTCCCCTTCAGCAAAATCATTCAAAAAAAGCACATTCTTAAAGGAATTATTATAAACATGAATCAAATTAATGATTGATATTGTCTACATTTAAATCTATAATAATAATTAATAAATATTTATTTATATTGATTAATTTCAGTGCCATACAAAACTATGAGAAAAGATATTCAACTGATGGTGGATTTGAGATAACCGCATTCTTGGCGGCCATTGGCGACTTTATTGGAATATTTAGTTTGTCGCTACTTGTCGGTGCTCTGATGGGATGCTTGACTGCATTGATATCCTTTTTTAATAAATATAATATAAAATAAACTCTTATAAATATAATTGGAATAAGCCTCATGTATAATAAGCCTCTTATAGTTGAAAATCAAATTATTTAATAAACAAATTCTTCTGAACATAATTTAAATTTCAAATATTATTATTTATTTCCGTCACGAATTAGTTTGGATTTAAATTATTGTTAATATGATAGTGTTTCCTTAACTGAGAAACACATGACAAAGTTCACGCACGTACGGGATTGGCCGCTGCTCGAGTCTGCTCTCTTCGTGCTCATGTCATATGCCGCTTTCCTTATAGCTGAAGTCTGCGAATTGACAGGTATTGACATACATTCATATATTTGTACTAATTAAGTACTATTATGATAATTAGAGGCTGTCATGTGGTACAAGTGTAAAGTGACGGTTGTGGGTTCGATCCCTACTCGGGGCAATGAATTATTGTATAATATTATTTTCATTTCTTCGCTCTGATACCAAGGCAAGCGCGGCGCTAAGTTTCGCTACTTAACATATCGGTGTATATTAACACTAGGCTCCCACTGCTGTATGCAGGCATATTTTTTTTGTAGATACTATTATGATGGCTTCATTTCCTACTACGTATGTAAAAATAAGGAGATGGGTAGAGTTTTAACAATGATGAAATTAAAAGCATTGATTGATAACGAAAACGATATATTCACTAATTCTGTCTCCTCGTCTCAACAAGAATTTTAAAATACACAAAAAAGAAAATGGCTCGCCTAAAATAAATTTTACCATCGCGTCAAATGTAAACGAATTATTTACAGTTCAGATCCCAAATAGATATTGTTATTTAATCCGAAACCATTAAAGGTCCCTCGTCAAACTGTCGGTTTTCATTTCACTTTGTTACACGAACATCGAAAATGAATACTTTATACTAAGATTACTTTACTTCTACATTTTGTGATAAAACGATATTGTCAAAAAAGACAAATATTGAGAGAATAATTTTTAATTTACTCATTGAGAATAATTTTTAATATAAGTATTTAAAATGTGAGAATATTTATAAAACTATTTTTGCAAGTCTCAACTTGGCCCTAGTGTATATACCTATATAAATAAAAAATATTTAAGGTGACGTTCAACTATCGCTCGACTTTACTCTTCTATATTACTAATAGTTTTATCAATATTTTCACATTTTAAATAAAATAATAAATAAAAAGTGTTGAGTCATGAGTGGCGAAATACAACGCCGCATTTTATCTTGCAGGGAAATTAAAATAGTTCAATCATTAATTAACATTTAAACGTTGACCTACTTTGTCACGATGGTTTCTTCGATTTTTCGTGTTTTTTTTTTCAATATACGAGTATCTCGACATTTACAATGTATGTTTTATCTCTTAATAATCTATATTAAACATATTTTCAGGTGTCGTGGCTGTGCTATTCTGTGGTATATGTCAAGCCCACTACACATACAACAATCTGTCATCGGACTCTCGCAACAGGACGAAGCAATTGTTCGAATTGCTCAATTTTCTCGCTGAAAACTTTATTTTCACATACATTGGTGTTTCTATGTTTACATTTCCGAAACATCACTTCGATCCGTGGTTTATTATTGCTGGATTCGTATCCTTTTTTTATATTTATATTGTTAATTTAATTCGTTGTTTTTTTTAAATATTTTATATTCAATTATTACGCATTAGCGTACGTATACGTAGTGTTAAAACACTCTGTTTCCAATTTTTTGCCGAATTCTGGAGGTGCCCTTTTTGCCTCGACACCAGAGCGAATAATTTTAAATATAACATGAAATGATTATTTCATTTCCTCAAGTGGGGATCAAACTCACAACTTGTCACGTTTACAGTCTTGTGCCCCTGCACCTTTCTACGACCGGCCTCTCTAATTATGCTATGATGACTTCACTTAAAATAAGAAAGAATGAGAGAGGTAGTGAGATGAGAAAAAAAAAGATTATGTTAGACCAAACTTTTTTTACTTTCTGGAATTGAAGTCTACCTTTTCTATAATTTGTACAAAAAATATATAAAATTAAATTAATTTGTAAACAATTTATATATGATAAGGATTGATATATTTTACTTAAAAAATTCGATGCAATAATATTTCTATAGCAAACAACAGTTAACATCGACTTTAGGACGCGCTGTCAATATCTACCCGCTGTCATTCCTGTTGAACCTCGGAAGAAAACCACCTATACCTATGAATTTTCAACACATGCTCTTCTTTTCTGGTGAGAAATTGTGATTTTATTTAAGTATTGGAAAATATTGACGTATAATAAACATATTACAATAATTATCTAACAAAAACATTCATTGTAGGATCTTTTCTTTTGGTGAAATTAAAAAAATCTTACAACGTTAATGAAGACGTATAGATACAAAATAGCGCATATTATATTCAAATGTAATTAATCTTATACCTTAAAAGACTTTCTACGTTTTATTATTCGAGACGAGATGTTTTTATACTGTATCGGAGACGCGTGAAGCGATGTTGACGACCACATTCTTTGTAGTGATAAACACTACAAAAAGACGTTATTGAATCTAGTGGTAGAATTTCTCCCAAATTATAGACATTGCATGTCGAATGACACGACTCAAATTCAAGCTATAATTTACCAGAACGTTGAAATGAAAATATAATTTCCCACGTGTGAAATCACAACGACTGCGTCAGCCGTTATCTAACTCTGTCGATGGCCACAATTAAAAATACAAACTCCATTAACTGTAACAATTAACCGTAAAAGTATTTTTAAATTGCATTTACCTAATATACATAATACATAATTTAATTGTGTTTAGAATATAATCTATGAATGAAAACGGCATCTCAAGATCGATCTCAAGAATTACGAGCGATTTATAAATTCCGGCCTTAAACTATCTTCGCAGGTCTCCGTGGCGCCATGTCGTTCGCACTGGCGATACGTAACACGGTGTCGGAGGCGCGCCAGGCGATGCTTACAACCACATCTCTTATAGTGATAGCAACTGTCGTACTGCAGGGAGGTGCCGCCACGCACGCCCTTGCTTATTTGCGGATACCTACAGGGTAAGGCTTAAATCTAAGATTTTTATATTTAAACAATCTACTACGAGCACTTTCAACAAATTTCAGTTCAGTTCTTTGATTATGACATTCCGGAACATTATCTTATATGGAAAACACATGAGGAGGTTGTACTGTAAAAGAAATAAAAAAAAAACTCAATACAGTTTTCACTAACGCAAACGCTCACTAGAACCTTTCATCTTGTTAATATAGTTTTTTTTTTAATTTTCTACTTTTCACTTTTAATAAAGAAATCACAGCAAGCATTCAGCACTAAAAAATACTTTTACTCTACTTGTGTCACTTATTATGCGAATATAATTTGACTGTGTAAGTGCCACTAAAGTCAATATGTTAACAATTTAGAAGATAATTTTGTTGTTATTTTAAAATATATTTATACAAGTTTATAATACTCATCAAGCAAAAAGAACACCATAAAGAATGGAAGTTATTTTTTTATTATTTTATTATGTTTCTGGTATATGTATATTAGATAATGAAATTAATTCTAAAATTTGGATTTGAAATCACATCCTCTTTCATTGTAATAAAATTTATATGTAGCTTTTGTACAGAACATCAATTAAACAAATTTTGACAAATGTATTCAAGTGAATTAAATTGAAATATACAAATAAATTCGTGGCCACGAAAATGAGGATTTGTACAGACTGAACTGTAGACACGACGATTGTAGGTTCAATTTCCATTGAGGGGAATGAATTATTATCATTCTTCGTTAACTAGAAGACGCACACGGTTAGGTTTCGCCACTTTGTCTTGATATCCTCAGACACCCTCTGTCTACTCTGCTATATACAAAGTATCTATGACAGTGTAAAGATAAAAAATACTAATATTAATTTAAACTTTAATTTAATCCCTTTTTTATTTTAAACTCCTTCAGACAAGGGGCAAATGATGAAAACGAAGCCCTACCCTACCGCGACGTAAGAAGTGTAAGTTTCTTTTGTATATAGATGTTAATATGTATAGTTACACTATTTATATATTACTGCACTCGGTTTTCAGCTTCTGATTAAAATGCAATAGCTAGCGAGGTTTTTAATTAAATATTGGCAGTGAGGTTTTTTCAGTATTAAGCTCATTAAATTACTTAATTTTTTTTATCAATTTAATTTCAGCAGCTTTTACGTATTTTGGGATTAGACTACGAATCTTTATTGTCTTTTATATTATATTGACATTATCAAGTTGAGATCAAATTTGAAGAATTATATTCTACAAGGACATATTCTGATTTAATATTAATAATAATTAAGTTTAATTAACTTGCTTTTGTATTTAATTTGTTTATTAAATTCCCTTACAATTTTATGTCAACTTGATTTTGTTTAAAAAATAGCACTAAATACTTTGCTTTATTTGTTTCTGTTTTTTCTTGCTTTTTATGTCCACTTTAGTCATAACATTTACTCTTATCATTATCGCCTCGATTTTCATTTAGAAATATCAGTCATTTCCTAAATAGTGATTTGCTAAGCACAATACGTGCATTTCTCATACGTGATTCATTAAAATTTTTATTTCATATACGTTTGTACTTCAAATAGTATAGAAAGAAAAGTCCTATCCTAGTTATGATATTCTATTCCAAATATTTGTTGTTTTAAAAACGAGTCTTACCCAACACGATACACAAACATTCATACCTCTTTATATTAAAATTGGCAACATTGCCAATTTTAATATAAAGAGGTAAAAAAAAAATTATAAATATCAAGACAATATCAAAATATTTATATTTGGTATTTAGATTTTCTTAAATTTTTAATTACTATGTAAATATTCGAGTAGGCTAATGCTATCTGAGCATGTCAGATTGGTAACAATAACAAAAAAGTAAAAAGTACATACAAACGGTACGGTGCATGTGATTAATTCGAACTTATTGTGGCAGCTCTACCAGGCCACGGACACTGGCGGACCGGTATGTATACATATACAGAAACATCAATGCTTTACATGTTACATGCTTTTCGTGTCATTCATTTGTTACGAACATTTTATTATCTGTGACATTTTTCATCTCAAACAAAAAAAAAACTTTCCGTGTAACAAAGATTTTATTATCTGTGATATTTGTCAGCTTTCATCTGTCAAATACATACCACTTACATGGGGACTAACCTTTCGTCTTTTATTGTGGTGGAAGGTTAATGATTGGGTGGTATGTAGAGGTCTTAACTGTTTGTCCGATTGCAGTTTAAAAGTAACGATATAGGCCTCGTTAGCTATTTGAAAATCTATTCTATTTGAATATTTTATATATATTTCTAATGGTTTATTAGTTATTAATAAATTAAGATAAATATTATTTTAGTCAGAAGAGACCATATTTTATATTTAAAAAAAAAAATTAATAATGTATATAAAAAATGTATACTTGGAGTCCTATATCGTAACCTATTACGTGTCGTATTAAGCCATCGTTGTTTTACACATCCCTAACTGCCCTCGCGTTATTTAGACTGATGATTGTATTTGTTGTTTAGCCGGCAGAAATAAGTTTCGGGCTCCGAAATTTGGACAATCAATCGCCTAGTAGCGACAGGGTACCTGTAAGAGAAAAACTTATATGCATGTTATATATCATGTACTTAAATACACATGGCTGTCCGTGGCAATTTATAACTAATTACTAACGCATGCCTTATGCCTCGGTTTATCGTTCATTTTTGTATTTGATATAATTTTATTTTTTATGCATGGTTTTTCTTTAACATTACCTTCCAGTGCATCTTCTTTATAATTCTAGCTTCACTGACTTACACAGGGCTGTCGATCGAAATGTCTTTTTAGATGAAACAGTAGCTTTTTAAGTGCTATATTTAAATATAACTTATTTTTAATCAACTAAAAAGACTCAGTTTCGGTTTAACTAATCACATGTTGCATGTTACTTTACTTTTTTTTTTATTTATTTCAATATCTAGAATGGCCGCATGGTAGTTAAGTGGGGGAAAGACGAAAACGGAGTGATAATGCCTTGGCAACTAAACTGTTACGAAGTATGTAAATTCTGGTACTTTTAAATTTTCATCTACAAATTTGTGTACAATTTTCTTTGAACCTATACAGTCTCAAATAACACGCCGCATGTTTCTTTACATTTAACTTCACACTAATAATATGAATGTAATGATATTAAATATATTCGGGCATGTGGCTTCAATATTGTAAATCGATACAACATATTGGTAACTTCACTTAAATATTTTGAAGGAACGTTTGCAAAAAATATCACAATACGGGGTATCTAAAATTTTTCAATAAAACCAAACTCATTAACTTATAACCACAAAAAGCCAAATTCTAAGTAAATCAAATACGAAAATGCAAGCAACCTCGTACATTACCAGGAAACCCCCCACGGGGAGGGGGGCGAGAAGGCACGCCTGGCGCGCCTATGGGGGGCGGTGGACTCGCGCCTGCTGAAGCCCCTGCTGACGCACGCCCGGCCCCCCC
>JBAIZZ010000157.1:1397061-1425548 GCA_037355905.1 Heliconius aoede | reverse complement strand
TCAATTCACCACTGATAAAATAATGTATTATAGTTTCTCAATATTTTTTGATGTATACAATAAAAAAAACGATTGTTCTTTTGGTATATAGTGATTAAAATACACTCTTGTCGTACAACTTTTTCCTTTATTATTGAAATGTTACTTTTGAAATTACTAATACCATGTTAGATATACGGTTTGTGAATAGAAACTTCTTTAAAGCCATGTAAATATTATATAATACAAACATTATTTATTTCTTCTTAGGAAAATGTTGTTCAAGAAGATGCCGATGAAGATGATGAAATAGAGAAGATAGTAGCAGAGCAATCTGATGAAATCGTAAAACAAGGTATCATAGAATTCAATTTATGAATTTATTAAACACATACAGTTCACTGGCTTTAGGCATTTGTGTGAGTGATTATAAAAGTAAAGCCAGAAAAATTCTTTAAAATTAAAATTTATCGTTAGTAATATATAATGAACAATAAACAAATCTTACATAAAAAAAACATATCAATTCTACGCCGGATGTAGCTTCCTCATATCTTTTCCTCTCGTCTCACGTCCTTCAAGTTCATAATAAATATTTCCATTGAATCGTTAAGAATACATTACGCAAATTGAAGGTTGGCAACGTATCTGTAGATTCTCTGGTTTTACACAGGATCGTGGGCGGTCTTGTTTTTCTCTCATAAAAAATTTGAAGAATATATATTTGTCTAAGATTTTTTATTCGTTTTTAGTGCTTGAACACTTAAAAAAGACCTCATGGACATTGTCATAGAGGTTTTGCATTTAGCCGAGTCCCACTTAGCCAGGTTTCACTGTATTATTCTGACGTAACATATGTAGATGTTTGATTTTAATAAGCCAGTCTTAGTGCAGGGGCACAAGTATGCGACTGTAAATGCGACATTATGGATTCGATTCCCACTCGAGCAAATGCCTCCAGAATACATCGGATATAGAGGAACTGATGCGTCTTAATGAGAGTGTCTGTAGACTAGGTTCCCAAGTTCCCTCTGCTTACACTACTATGTGCGGGATTATGTGAAGTCAAGAAGTATATATTTATTAAATCACAGATGCATCGGAAGAAGAAGATGATGATGATAATGATGCTTTTCAAGATGAAGATGATGATGACGATGAACCACCAGTTGAACAAATCACCACTCCTCCTGCTGGAAAACCTTTTATTGAGGTAAATACAAACAAGTCAAATATTTAATTTTTTATACAAATTTCTACGTTTGCTATTAAAAATAACTTGAACGTTAACAGATCGAAGAAGAAACTACAGTAAAGCCTATAGATACGCTAGCTGAAGAATTTGAATATGAGAGACGACAAGAAGAAATACGTAAAGAAAAAGAAGAACAAGGATCTCAAAGTAAGTAACGTTTAAGCTTCATTACATTGCTTATATATTATAACAAAAAAATTGTGCCAAAATGTTAAGAGAGAAAATCTTCCGTAACATTGAATATTTCAAGCAAAGTAACTGTTAATATTCTATTTTTTTTACGCATAATTCCCAATTTTCAAAACATTGCGTGCTGGGTGTCTTATTACGAGAAATAGGAAATGAAAATAATTTATTAATTTTAATTTATTAACTCGCGGTTACAATCAGACGCTGTCCTCTTAAATAAAATTTAAAAAATTAAATCAAGAGAACAGTCGTGGCGCAGGGTGGACCACAAAGTGTGACTGTAACACGACTGTCTGTGTGCTCGATCCCCACTCGAGGAGGTGAAATATTTATTTAAATAAAATATTAATACAAATAACAACAACGAATGATATTGTATCATAAAGCTTTTTCTTGACGACTTCTTTGGATTTGATAAATTAAAAACAAAACTATAAATAAATATTCTATTATAATTTTTAAATATATCCAGTTCTCTTTAACCTTTTAGCATAATTGAATCCAAATAATAACTAACACCTCAAAGCAATGACAGTTACGATTATCTGTTAGTTCCACATAAAGTTGTAATACATTTAGTTAATTATCTAAAATAGTCATGTACTCATTTTAAACTAAAGAAAATGTACTTACATTTATAATTGAAATTATTTGATACATTTCATCATTTGTTATGAAGTCAAATATTAATTTGAATAGTGTAGCTTAGTCCAACATTAAATATTAAAGATAATGTATACTTGGGAAGAGAGATAAAGCGTCAAGTTAAGATATTTCAGCTCTTTTCTGCATCATGATTATACAACAATTAAGATTACTCGCATGTCGTTTAGAGTTTTTCGTATTAGAATGTTTGATATACGTATTATGATTAATAAATATATTGTATTCAAATAACTGTCATTACTTTAATAATAATAATATGTGCTTCTTGTGTCTAACTTTTATAAAAGTTTTCTTTCTGCATGGATAAGTTTTTGGTGATCGGTTGTAGAAATACCTTAGAATTGTGTGTTACAGAAATAATATAATTTAGGTACTATTTATATGTGTCCAAAACCGTATATTTATCATATAAATAATATACCATAGGTGTGTATCAAAGATTGTGAAAAATAAAAAAATAATATTTAAGGAATTTCTTTTATTTTGGACCTTATAATTATGTCATAGTGTTGTGAATCTAATTTTTATATTCATATATATTCGGCACGACGTTCAGAGAATATGAGAAATAGTAAAAGTTGATCAATTGGTATGGCCATGGTAGAATTGTAATTTCGCTTATTATGAGAGGTACGTACGTAACTAAAGCGAAAATATCATGATTCGTGTCGTTAGCCGTCGTAATTTCAACGCCCACGTCCCGCCGCCGGCTCATTAAACACGCTTATTTGTGTTCACTGCAGCTTACGCGGTGCACGTATGAAATATATATATAAATATATAAATTTATATTTAACACCAAGAATTCATCATGAATTCTATCATGAATCTGGGATTAGCTTTGTTCCATGGCATCGAACAAATGGAAGGTAATATGACGCTATTACATAACACGTTAAATTTGACAATAATGTAAAAATCAATGCTTCGTTTCCAAACTTTAAACAAAGTGTGTCCGTGTTACCACATCATTTTAAATATCTTTGATTATTTTAAAATGTTGGTAAAGGCACCTGTCTACTGATCGTTTACATTTTTTTGCAACAGCTACGACTCTACAGTTATGTTATTTAAAACTCTAAATTAGTGACGTCGGATAACGGTGTCTATTCTAACAACAAACAACATTCCAATACGAATTGATTTTAAAATTATTTAAAAATCGAACACGATAAGTTTTTAAAAGCTAAGATGCTCGACGATTGAGATTGAAGAGAGGCTTATTAGAATTGGCCATTAAGAGCTTTAATATAATTTCTGTTCCATAGTAAAACGGAGATAGACAAGCTTGGCTCTATTTGAAGTATTTTATAAATAAATATAGAACTAAACAAGGATACATATTTTTTCTCGATCCGAACTTGAGCTCCATAGGCCACCTAAAGTGATGGTAAATCGTGCGCGTGTTTCAGTGTGGCTGAAGCTGGCGGTGGGCGGCGCGCTGCTCGTCGCCACGCACGCGGTCTTGCGCCGCGCCACTGCTAGGGGTGCGTACATTGAAACGTTGAATTATGTATGAAAAAAATACTACATTTACGTTAATTAATCATATGTTAATTTTGTTGGTATTGATCACTTAATGGTAATAGAATTTTATTTAAAAGTACGTCTTATGAATTTTATTAGATTTAAATTAAAGAAACTAAAAAAAATTGTTATATAAATACATTTATTTTATCATTATGTCACTTGAAGATACTCAGTGAGATACTCATAACAGATGCTCCAGAACCTGAAGATCGCTCTAGAGAAGAGACGCCTTCTATGGCCGATCGTCGCATGACTCTCATACCAGATGAACCAGAAATCCAACAAAGTTCGATTAGTTCAGCCCGTCCTATTGTTGATGAAGAAGTATTTAAAAAACCAGCCCCTGTCTTCAAAAATGAACCTATAATTAAACCTAATATCGTGGAAGAAGTGATAGAAAAGAAAATTTTAGCCGAAAAAAGCGTAAGTAAATATTACTGTATTAAAATGAATAAAATGCGCATCATTTAGATATGTGCATAATTATATAATCTATTGATTGTAGGGTATAAATTAAAACGGATTATGTTGTTGTTATATTATTCAGAAACCTATCAAAAAAGTAGAAGAATATGAAAAAGATGAGGAAGAAAAAGAACTGTACAGTGATGAAGAAGAAATCGTAGAAGAAGAAGAGGAAGAAGATATTGACGAACCGCCCAAAGTGACTCCTCAACAAAAAACTCAACCAGCTTCTAAAGAAGACTCAGATCCTGAGGAAGTACCAGATGACGTTGAAATAATAGATGACGAACAAATCGAAGAAGAAATTGAAGAAGAAGATGATGATGAAGAAGAAATTTCAGATGTCGACGATACTGAACTGCTAAGCCGGCTTGAAGCCAAATATGGTCGACTTCCAGAACCAGAAAGACCTGGCAGAAGTAAACATAGATTACAATGTGTTCTGTATGAAACATTACCAATAATAACGTTCAAACTAAATAGATTAATATTTCTAATCTGACTATTGAGTATTGACTAACAGTGTGAGTGTTGTGTGTTCTTTGCCCAATTTACTTATTAATTTTGTTTATTTGTACTTCTACTAATATTCTCTGGATGCACTTACATATTATTATATTGTTATGATAATTCTAAGAGTAATTTACAAGAGATTTTTTTATATATATTAAAATTATTAACATTTAGAAATAAATATTAATAAACTATACATATAATTAGGATATTGCGAGTATTTATTTTTTGTAATATATATTTTAGAGAAATGTTGTTGTTATTATAGAAGACGGCGGTAACAGTATAGAAGACGAGTGGCCAGGGGAACCCATTGAACCTTACTGGCGGGAACAGCTCAATATCGCTGAAGAAGAACTCCGCCAGGTGAGCTTAAAACATAATAACTTCAAAGAGTATTCTATAGTGCAGTTAAGTTTTAATAAGCATATAAAATTTTTGTCTAATATCCATCTTAAGATATATATTTTCAAGTCAATTTCATTATATTCTGTGGAGATTTTGCTTCATAACTTTTACGTACAGTCAGATAGATAAATAATATAATTATTATACAAAAATATATAAACATTTTTACAATTACAGGATTGGTTGGACTAACGTTTAACGTTTTAAACTAATATAGATACTTTGCTCGTTGTGCCATTTTTGTTTCAGTAAGGATGGATTCACATTGTAGTTCGGTCACGGTTCGTGTTCGGTCCGATCTCAGTCTGTTAAAATATTCTTATATAAGAAACATTAAGAGCATTCATACTATAATTCTAAGATTGAGAGCTGGACCGGCACTACAGTGTGCATCCATCCTAACTCGTCGGTATTACCGAGCGGTTGAGTCGCACGCCCGCACCCCGCGCACGTCTCCCCGCTCGATATATCGACGACTTTCCCCCTTAGGTTAGTTGTTATGAAAATTTAAAGCCATTTATTCTGGTATTTTCATCTTAGGTCAAGCCCAATCCTTCAATCCTTTTTACCCTTCATTAAATTTATTTTGAAATTGAATGATTTGATTGTTATTTTGACATGATATTATTTATTTAAATGTTCGTATTTTAATTAAATAATGATATGTTGACGCCGCTTGGTGTAGGTTATTTTACGTTCTAAACTTCTTAATACGTGTCTTATTTGTTGTAATGTTCAATACTTTAATAAATTTAAAAGATTTTAAATAGTGAACCATTGATTAACTACCAGTTACAATTAAACGTTACTACAATTAATGAACGTATCATTTCCAGTTAAAAATGTTATTCTACAAAAATTACAAATGTACTACTCAATTATACTGGGTAACACAAGATTTACATTTCGCGGCGTTGATATATTCTTAAAGGTTTTGCATCCCTATTTGCGCTTCAAGCAATAAGATATCTGACATAGTCACATCAAAATGCAATTTTGCTTATAAACTGACAAATGTATTTGCGTGAGTAAGTGTGTGAATGTAATTTACTAACTTATGGAGGGAGCCTTGGCGTCGTGTGAAAAACGAGTGTCAGCCCACAACCTGGCGGACAGTGGCCGCGCTAAATGGATCCTTGCCCGAGCCATAGATGCAAGTGCCGAAGCAAAAAGAGATAACAAACTTCTGTCAAAAGCTATTTCTGCATACTTAAACCTTCTCAAAATCAACGATAGTCTCTCTGATAGGAAATTGGTTGAAGTTGCTCTGCGGACTATCGACAGAATTCAGTTTAGAGGTAATATATATTTTTTTAAAGTAATGTATATGTATATTTTTATTAAGAATATGTTAGAGTGAATTAATGAAAATATTATTAAATAATAATTCATTCTCGACTGGGAATCGGGCCCACGGCCGTTGCTTTAATCACTTTACAGTCATACACTTGTGCCGCTGCGCCACGACGGCCTAAAAATTAAAATTCGTTATGCATTTAGCTTATTTCACAGTAATTAATTATTATTTTTCTAAATAGGTGTGTACCTGAACGCTGAGCCCATTTATCGATTGTTAATTCGAAGATTCCCACAAGATGTCAACTACCGTAATAACTTGACAGTTTCATTCTTAATGGCTAACAGGTAAAATTTGTACCTAACATTATTTTTCATCGTAATTTAATCACGCTTTATAAAAAAAATATTTTATACATTTTATTTATATTTTTCCAGAGTTGATTTAGCAGATGAAGTTCTAAGAGAAACACTTAAACTGTGGCCGAACGACCGCGTGGCACTTGCCCATCACGGCTTTGTTTTAAAAAATCAATATAATAAATTGGAAGAAGCGGTTGTCGCTTTACAGAAAGCATTAGAGGGTGACGCCGGACCTGCAAACGAACCTCGATTCTATTATCATTTAGGCGACGCCCTTTTACTTCTCGGTCGGGTAGAGGAAGCTCATAAAGTACATGTACGTGGAGCAGAACTCGGACACTTCCTATCGCCTTCTCAGAGGTCTCTGTACAACGTGCCGCGTTTACGAAGCCGACCCTGGTGGCCGGTCGAGGAGACCCCATACGTTAAATTAGCGCGGGCGCTAGAAAAATCGTGGCGCGAAATACTAAAGGAAGCAGAGGCGGCCAAAGACTTATATGAACAAGAGAAAGAAGGTTTAAAAGAAAAAGGAGAATGGTCCCAATTGGATATATTTGTGCGCGGTCGGGAGTTGCCAGGTGTGTTTATGTCGTAAATTTTAAATTATACTTTGTTTTATTTCTTATTTTTTGGGAATCACATTTTTGAATACAGTTTAAGGGAGTGATTTCGATCTCGAAAAGCTCAAACTTGTGTCTTTTGGGGGTTAACCTGTACCAGGTTCCTTTCACCCCATAAGGAAAAATATCCCTATTTCCCTTAACGGAAGACATGAGTTTACTTCGACTTGTGTGGCTGGAGTATACAACGTCTACTGTACTATCATCTACATAATATTGTTAGTGCAATTAGATGAATCGGAACCATCGCCTATTTTCGGCTATTTCAAGTAGATAAGAGCGTCTGGAATTACGCCGACTGAGTAAGAGTGCGTAAACATGTGTTGTGTCAGCTAATTTCCCAATTTGCTGACTTATAGTGTCAGAAGCGACTACTGCGTTTAACAGACACAACACTCTCTATCTGGCAGTAGTCTGAAGACCTCACAGAGAATCGACGATAACCTGTTCCGAATATGAAGTTAGCGGAAGGTCCAATAAGAAGGCATTGTGGTCGTGGTGCGATCTGGGAGTTGAGTAGGTGAATCAACCTATTGGCATGATTCATTCGCCATAACAAGGTTGAATACAGTCCTCTCCGCATGGTTGATGGTGAGTGACCCAAGCCAACTGGCATTGTGTACATTAAAATGGCCAAGTATTGCGACCTCAGTGGAGTGGATTTGTGAGAGCATGATGAATTGCCGTGGTCTCTTGGGGGAGTGTATCTCTCAGTTCCGCTATTATATTCCAGGAAGGCGTGGAGGTTGGGCACCAGAGCCCAGCATTATCTAATGCAAAACGCAGTGGCAAAAATCCTTTAATTAACGCCGTTATTAAAGGAAGCACATGTCTGAAATTATTTTCTTATCTGGCAATAAATAATGTTAAATATTCTAACTTTTCTTAAAGTATCTCATATTATGATTTAAGAAATGTAATAATTTTCCCTTTTTTTCTGACTAATACCATTTTAACTAAAAGCATAAGAGGTTAGGTAATGCGAACATAATATAATATCCAGGTAGGTGCTCTCGCGCGCCGGTGACGTGCGGCGTGGTGCGCGCGGAGGCGGCGGCAGCACACTGCCGGCGCGGGCAGGTTAAGTTCAGCGCGCTGGCGGCCGGCACGCACGTGCGCGCGCACGTCGGCCCCACCAACTGCCGTCTACGCTTGCACCTCGCGCTCAGTAACACCGCGCGCACCTACATACGCGTCGACAACGAGGTCAGGTGGGTCCTCGTCGACTTTATTGTGCTTAATGTTGTTTTGCGACTATTTGTGTATGATAAAATATTTTTATTAATTTAAAATTATCAATATCATGAAATGAAATTTGAATATTCTAACAATATTCTAACAAAACTCTTAGTTATTAATTGATTGATTTGAATTAAATTTCAGAGAATGGCAACTAGGCAAAACGTTCATATTCGACGACAGTTTCGAGCACGAAGTGTGGCACAACGGCACCGGCACGCGCCTCGTGCTCATCGTCGACCTGTGGCATCCGGACCTCACGCCGCAAGAACGTCGAACTTTACCCGCCATTTGAGCGACTACGTCGGCGATTATGTGTTGTTTGACCGACAATTTACTAACATGTGACCAAAAATTAGCAAACGAGTATGATTCTGACATATTGCATCTTTATTTCCCCATTTGACCGACATGACTGCGACTATATATTGTTTAACCGACACTATACTACTTGGCAGTCACGACATATTGCACGCTTGATAAAAAAACATTTACAATTAAATTTAAATGTAAAGTTAGAAGATAATCGCTATTAATTAGCGAATAGAAAAATAGTCTTTCTTCTACATATATAAGAACTTAAGAATAAACGTGCAATATGTTCATCTTGTATTATTATTCTAAAAACAGTGGGGAAAAAATAACAAAAGATAGATAGACATATCTTATAATCAGAGACGATAATTATTTTGGTGCTCATTTAGAATGTTTAGTAAATTATTTTAAATGAATCTATTTAATCGAATTCATATCGCGTATTTTTGATATTTTACATTTCTGGTGACCCGAGGTAGACTGTGGATTTACAAAGATGTATAATAAATACCAAATATGCGCGATTTATCCGTTTAAACAGTTTCATTTAAAATGTGTAGTAATCGTGAAAATCAAAGAACCTATTTAGTAAATTATATTTGCGAACACTTATTTGTGTTGCAGTATACCATTATTGTAATGGCAAAAAAATTATCTTATAATTGAATATTGCGATGATCTGCATTTTTTTTTTATAACACAAAATATTTTCTTAAATATTTCATTATGTATGTGGTGATTTGGACAGTCCTCATCCTGTAGTTGTTATTGATTTAATTTAAGTAATTAAGTATTATTTTATAATTGACATTTTGGAGAAATATAATTGAAACGCTCGAACATGTATTTTTTTTTGTATTTACCCTTTATATCATAGTGTAGACTACTGGCAATACACCCTTTAAGATTCTATGTATTCTAATCAATGTAACCCTGTAAGACTTTATTAAAAAAGCTTTAAGCTTTACACCAAATTTGTAACCTCTGATAGTTACAGTAAATGAGTTAACACCACTGCCCTCAACTTACAAACTTTTTATTGAAACGCCACGTTAATGAAATTTTAACTGAAACGTCATCTATAAGCTCATTATTATATATTTTTCTGAATTTTTATAAATTGCAATAAATTAGGATTTTTTTCGAGTGCATTTAAATATACTATTTTTTTCGAGGGCATCCCATTCGTGGATTGGTGTACCTATCATAACGATCGGTGTCTATCTAACGCTACAATAACATTACTATAATATCCAATTATTAAGCCTGTTTGTTTTACATGGCACTGAATATAAAAAATATAATACGTGGTTTATGCCTTATACGCTTGCGACGGTTCAACGCTAAACGTGTAAACACTTGGCGAGCGTTTGCTGCAAGCTCTCTTTGATGCATGTTCAAAAACCGAGACTGGTCCGACACGACAATGACATGTTACTTATATATTTATTTAGTTTACTAATTCACATGGGAATTTAATTTTGATTGCAAAAGTATTTATCTTTAATGCAAGTTTTTTTGGTAAGTTCTAGAGGAACAATTTAAGTAAGATTTTTGAACACTTCATTTTTTTTAGTTTATGTTGAGCAATCTAAAAAAAATATTTCGATTGCACGAATGACAAAGGTTTAAGTAAAAAAAAAACAAAATTTTATTACATTTTTATTTATATTTGGTATAAAACGTCAGAAAAGGCTTGTGTCTAAACTTAAACTAATAAAGCTCGTTTTGTATGTAACCTAAAAATATGGAATCATGCTTATACATAAGTGTCAATTGTATACAATAAGGCCATCCACACATAAACATAGAGACTGGAGGGGTCCTAAGCGACATCTCTCATTTCTAAATTATATATCTAAGTTTTAACACTAAACAAGAAATTTATGTGAATCAACACTACTGCAATAATTTCAACATATAGGATTCCAAAAGATGTGACGTCACACACCAGGGGGGGGGGGTCACAAACATATATATTGTTAGCTAACACTGGCTACAATTATGAACTTCGTGCGTCTATGGATGGCCCTTAACTGATATATGATTAAATTGTGTGCTTGACTGAACATGTGAAACATCGTATAGCGTAACAATTGTGCTTTTTAATTACATTATATACATTGAAAATTTTTAACAACTTCCACATTAAGTAGTATACAAATACACCTAATACTTAAATTCCCGAAGTTAACATTTTCATTTTAATATCTTCATAACGTAATGGACGGATTACTTTGAATGATATTCATTTAAAATTACAATCTATGAAAAAGTTGAGCATTTGAACATTTACTGGAATGGCAATTGTAAATATATATTTCTAAATGCAATATTTTAAAAGATAGGATTTTTAGTGTTTTTAAATTAAAGAATTTGTAAAAATGCTACTAAAGAAGAGATTACAATAAAACACACTCTCCTTTGAATATGTATAACAAAAATATTAAAGCTTAGTCTAAGTTATAAAGAAAGAATGTATTTCATACAATATTAACTTAAGTACTTAAATTAAAAATTACATTATTTTTAAACAATTTCAACTAGGTAATATAAACGGTATAACAATATAAATTTTGTGTGAGATTCTTAGATTTTGTAATGTAAATATATCATTTTATTGTAAATTTCATTGAGATTCTTATTTTAAAGTTAATATTAAGACAAAATTTAATAACACATTTGACTTGATTTTGATGTTTTCATGATAGAATTTACAACAGGAAAACTTCATAGCAAATACTGAGTAATATTAAAAATAGAAATATCCTAACTAAATGTAAATGTAAAATTCGAGGATAGAAAGGGTTCAGGCTAGGCTACATTGATTAAATTCTATCATACTCAACAACATAGAGCAATACGGACCGCATGGGAATAACTATAGCAATATTTTCTAACACAAAATGGTCTGTAATTTTTTTCAGGAAGAACGCAATACGTATTGCGAACTCACAAAAAACCTATCGCCCGACATTTATAACATATTAATATATGAAAATAAAAAATAGTTTGCTATTAACAAATTCATATGATTTATTAAACATGTGTCAAATGTGTATCACCTACATATTGCTATTTGAGACCTGTACAACCAAAAAAATTACTCTGTCTGGCAGATAAGGCAGTCCGGCACTTTATCAGCCAGTGCTAATATAAGAAACTGGCCCCTAGTCTAATGAACTGTCGGTTTGCAGGTAGTTACTACATGCGCAGGATCACTTAGACTCATAGTTTGATAGATTGGAACACCTGCCTATAGACCGGCTCCGTGTTGCTCAATGTCCGACATTGCGTAAGGCACATAGAAATAAATAAATTAAGGTACCATGTTGTAAGTATCGTTAGGCGGGTAGGCAAGTTGTGGCTGAGGGCCAGCTTGATAGGCAGGCGGGCCCGGAGCCTGCGGCGGTGGTTCCCAAGCCTCAATTCTATTCTCATATCCTCCTTCATAACCAATATTACTATACACTGTTGTTTCAAAACTCCTAGTGTCATTGTAAGGCCCGACAACATCACGGCCTGTATTTTTCGGCCTCCTTATAGTGTCACTTCTGTTAGTTATAATAGGTATTGACTCAACTGGTGGTGGTGGTGGTTCATACTCTTGATTGATTTGTTCCCTGTCTTGTACATGATAAGAGGAAGGCCTAGCTCCGTGGAAATTGGAGTATGAAGAATGAGCTGACGTGGGCCTAGATTGCCTAGAGTCGTGAGGCAGAGAGGCGTTTGAGGCTAGATAACCAGCATTTCGGTATGAGCGACGGGACCTGCGCACCGAAGAACCTGCACCGCGCGACCCCGAACGCCGTTTCACCCTTCGAGGTGTCATCGGTTTAAGAGAACTCTCACTACTGACATTTGTTTCGGTGGGACTTAACTCTATGGTATATACTTGACGTCGTGATAGTGTACTTTTATCTGAAAAATTATTATACTATTAGCTAATAAACTAGTATTTATAGCTAATAAACTAGTATTTATATTTTCTATGTGTTTATTACTATTATATTTTTATCTTTTATAAGAGCAAGATGCAGAGAGAACTTAGTATAAAGATATTTTATTCTCTGCTTTTTACCTATATTAAATAAATTGGATGCCGAGTAGCAATATACAATATCACACTATATCCTGAGCATGCCAATGAAAAGAAATTCATTACCCTAGGCGGCAATAGAACCACTGGTAAAATACAACCAACAACTACAACTGAACAACTTAAAAACAAAAAGAGACATGAGCAGAAAATGGCATGGCCATTTGCATGGCAAGTGTTTAAAATAATATATTAAAAAACCCATAATCATCGTGTTTACATATTGTGTCTTCAGTTCCCAGTGTTGAATTGGATTTTGATAGCACTCAGTCACACACATCACAATGTTTAATTGAACTAGTTACATTTACCATAATTGAAATACTAAGCAGTTTCACATTTTTTTCAGCAAGCAAAAGTAATATTGTTGGTAGTAGTTAAACTACCAGAACAGAAAATATCATACACTCTCCCACTGTACCGTAACAACCTTGGAATACCAAGTACAATATATAATAAAATTACTAAAATTTATGTACCTGTTACAGTTTTGTGGTTTTGAAGTGATTTATAAGCTACTAATACTGTAAGTGGCAAAGCAGTGGCAGTTAGAAATGCAGCCAAAGCTGACTGTCCAAGTTCAACATATTGCCATTGAAAGAAACATCCTTCCACCTGAGCTGGTCTCCAAGTCCCCGGTCCGTCAGCTTCCCCCCAAACTGGACGGCATCCCCAACCATTGCTCTCCCACCAACTGACACTACCAGTGCCTAATGATAACAAACCACTTTCCTGTAAATAAAAAGAAATTCAGTATATATTTTGTGCAGCAAAAACTTTGTAGACTTTTTCATGAAAATAATGGACAGAGGATAATTTGGATAATAAATTTCCATGTATAACATACAGACAATAAGTTGATGAGATAGAAAATTTTATATTCATCTATATGTGCTTATTCCTCAATATGTTTAACATTCTTAAAAAAAGTGTGCTAGGGATTGCTAGGAATTGCTTACAATATTATTTATAAAAAATTTATTAAAATTAAATCCGCTTCATACTTTATTCCCTTTCTGTCAAATTCTGGCCCCTTTCAGTGTTGAGTGGCAGAACTCAACACCATGTTTTTACCTTGTTCCCCTGTGCCCTGTGCAACTGCTTCAATTTTATTTATTTAAATTAAATATGTAAATAAAAAACCAAAAATTTTACCCTGTTAAGAGTACCAAGATTGAGGTAATAGCATATGAGAAATATATTCCATGTCAACCACATAAAACTCCATATTGCATACTGAAAAAATAGAAACAAGTTTCCTATATATTGTGCATATACTTTTATCACACAATTAAAAAATAAAAGTCTTTTAGTAAATAATATTGACATTATTCATTAATATAATTATAAACAATAGTTTGAACAACAAAACAATAAATTTAAAGGGAAATAATTAAATATAAGTTGTGAATACTTACAGCTAGAAGATACTTTGTAATGCATTGTACTGCTCCAAATGAACCAAAAATAATCAAGAGTATATTAAGAAAGTTTGCAATTATTGGCAACCACATATATCCAAGAAAATCAAACACTTGCTTTTGTATTGTGAAAATCTAAAATAAAACAAAAACATGTTAAAACACTAACAAGATTATAATATAATTACTAAGTATACTTGATTTGATCTTCCAATGGTGAATTAAAATGTGTATTAGTGAAATGTTAATCATAAGGATTATTTAAAAAAAAATTATATCACTTGAGAAATCTACTGCAATATAACAAAACAAGCTTTTTAGCAACTGAAAAGTTTTAAATTACATACCAATTCCAATATGCATACAATAAGTAACACAGTCCTCAGCCCGCAAACTGCCATTGCTACTTAATATTTTTAGTTCATTTATCACGATAGTAATAATTTGATTTAAAATTTGATAAATATTTCATTGTAGATATAATTCGCGAAAGCAACGCATCTCAACCTAATTTTACGTTTGACATTTTATTACTTTACATTTCATAAAAGTGAAATCACATATTGTCAAAGTCTATTTTGTGTGTGCTGCCAGGTGACTGGTATTTTAACTTTTAAGTACGATAATCATAAACTAAATTTCAAATATTCTGTTTAGTAAATCAATTTCTAAAAAGCTAGCGAATTAATATATCTTAATTGAATGAAAATATTTCTATTTAATATATTGATTTTAATTACCGTACTTTATTTTTTCCCCGTTTTGTGATATGGTAACTTTGGAATGTGACTGGTGGATTCTGAATTCGTAAATTATTGATTTTTAATTTGTTAGTTCTTTTGTGCTCTGAGTCAGCTTAGTTCTATTCTCGGGACACAATAAAGAGGTCTCTTTACTTATTGCTAAAAATAGAATAAAGTTAAAAAGGTAGGTAAGCACATCTCCATTTACAAAGAGAATGTTATTTTCATCCAGTTATACATAATGCCGGTAACCTCGCACTTTTTATATTTTACAGCTCGAAATGGCGACTGAAACTTTAATACCCCTCGAGTCAAATCCTGAAGTGATGAATAAATTCCTTCAAAAACTTGGCGTATCAAACAAATGGAATATAGTAGATGTTATGGGATTAGAACCGGAGATGCTCTCATGGTTACCAAAACCAGTTGTATCTGTCACTCTTCTTTTTCCCATATCAGAGGCTTACGAACAACATAAGCAAAAAGAGGAAAATGAAATATTATCTAAAGGACAAGATGTTGCAAATAGTCTTTTTTACATGAAACAAAATATAAGCAATGCCTGTGGAACTGTTGCGCTTGTCCATGCAGTTGCAAATAATTCTGATAACATTGAACTATCTGATGGACCCTTGAAAAAATTCTTAGATGATGCCAAAGAGTTAGATGCTGCTGCTAGGGGAACTTTGCTAGAAAATTCTAAGGATATTATAAATGCTCACAAAGAGTTGGCCCTGGAAGGACAAACAAACACTCCAAGTGCTGAAGATCCTGTCAATCATCATTTTATAACATTTGTGCACAAAAATGGATTTTTATATGAATTAGATGGACGCAAAGCATTTCCTATAAATCATGGCCCAACTTCTCCGGATTCATTTTTGGAGGATGCAGCAAAAGTATGTAAGGAATTTATGGCGCGTGATCCTGAGGAAGTGCGTTTTACAGTAGTAGCTTTAGCTACAGCTGATTAAAAATTTTCCATACCATTATAAATGGTACAGTAAATTTTTTGCTTAACCAAAAAATGTGCTTTCTTCAAGCTTACATGTGAAAGTATTTTTTTCAAATTTCATATATTTGTATGCTGTGCAAGCCTTTGTGATAATAAAATGCCTATTTATTTCTTTAATTGTTTTATTTCGTAAGTAATAAATAATAGTCATACTGTATCTTTAACAATCATATTAAATAGTAACATCAAAATTAAAACTAACTGAATGAACTTAAATATTTTTAAATCAAGTTAAAAAAATAAAAAAAGTATATTAATATATTTAACTAAGTATTAAACATATATTAGGAAGACAACAAATATTTTTTGTCCTATTCGAATTGTTGTAATTTCCTCTGTAAAGTATCACGTAGCTATATCGTGAAGTGTTGAAATTTCCTCTTCTTGAGCATTAATTGATACACCATCTGTAAATGTCATGTATAAAAGCTCTTATTTAGCCTGTTGTCTAATCAAATCTTGCAAGTTGATGAAGTTAACCATTTCCTAATAAACTGAAAATTTCCATGCATGTATTATAGAGGCCGTCATGTCGCAGTGGCACAAGGGTGCCGCCCGTAATCGCGACGTTTGTAGGTTCGATTCCCATTCGAGGAAGTGAAATAGTGAAAAAGCGCAGCGTTTAGTTCTGCCACTTAACACACAATGCCTCTAGAATTCGGCAGAAAGTGGGGAACGGAGTGTCTTGACACCTTGCCTACCCTGCCGTGTGCGGGATACAGCGTGAAGCTGAATGTATTAACTAGATGACAATACAATATTCTTATGACATAGGTCCTCCCAAATGTATCTAAGTGTGACAAGGGCAGAGGAAGGGTCAAGAAATTATAAAATTCGGGTGACGTAATTTATGGATGGCGTCTTATTGCTTACCATCTAAAAGCAGCGAATTATGTGTTTGAGTAGGTAAGAAAATTGTGAACAAAAGACCGAGCACAGTCGCCATGCCACAAACCCACGCTAACGCATCACGATAGTATGCCACACTCGCACCATCTGCACTAGAAGATATAAAAATCATACAATAATATTTCATTATAACATTTCATATATATATAGTGAAATATTAATATACTAAAAAACATTAAGAATGCCATTGTCGCTCGATGCGACATCACCCGACTGGTAAACACGAGGTAATCAGGGCAACACAAAACAACGGGGCATTCAGTTCCGCGAATGTTTCTTCTGCTTATCCTACCATGCGGGGGATACAGGATGTATGCATTGTTAGAAAATAATTACTTTAGTTTCGTTGCTCTAAACAAGACCAAGCGCAGTATTAAGTGCTCTAACTGAACATGCAATATCTCTAAAATTACATTAGGTTATTACATATATATACATATGGAATGGAAATAAGAACAAATCTTTAAACTAAATGATACATACTACATCTGAATAACAGCTATAGCCGCCCCACAAGATAATTTATCAGTAAAACTCATGAGACCATAAACAAAGGCGGATGCTTGAGTACTAGCTCCAACTAAATCAGCTGTTAAAGATAGACTTGTAACAAGCATCTGTGCCCCTCCAAACCCTGAAATGTTTGTAATATGAATATTAATTAAATAACGTATATCAAAATAATCTTACATAACTCGTGTTTATAACACAAATATAAATGTGTAAAATCACTTCCACTGTGTATCCTGCACACAGCAGGATAGGCAGAAGTCATCTAGTGTTAAGACATTCTGTTACTCACTTTCTGTGGAATTCTGGTGGCATTGCGTGTTGAGGCCGTGGCGGAACTCAACACCGTGCTTTGCCTCGACACCAGAGTGAAGAAATTGAAATATAAATTTAAATAAATATTCACTACCTCTACCAATTGAACCCATAACCAGTCGCGTTTACAGTCACACTTTGTGCCCATGCGCCATGACTGGCCTCAATTTGAATATTTAATCTAAATTTACTGGTTCATTACTTTTGGTTGTCACTAGTTATAGAGTACAATTTATCTATTTTATCAATCAAATACTGATAGTGTAGTACATTTTGTATTTACATGTTATATTGAATAGCCAATAAATAAATACTTATATTGAGTTCAAATCATACAATATGAGATACTAACCTATTAAGACAGCAACTATATAAATAAAATTCACTTTAAAATAATTGTCAGAATCAAAGTACACCCACAAAAAACCAGTCAATGCACATGCAGACCCCATTAAATAGCTTAATTTTCGTGTAAAAGATCTCGGGGCGAACCTCTGTACACCTGCAGCGGCTAAACTCCCAATATACATGGCAAGAGGAACCACAGCCAATGCTCTTGCAGCAAGACCCAGGGTTCGGTGAAGGTAAAGCGGTATAAGGACTTGGGCTACATTGACAGCCAGTCTTGTGCTCATATATATTCCAGCCACCTATAAGTGAATTTGTCTTTATATTTATTTTTAGCTTTACACTGTAACCCATGTGTAACAAGTAGGGATAGATCTAGTGTTAAAATACTCTGTTCTCCACTTTTCACCCATTTTTCCATGTGGGTGACCAAATTCATTTCTGCATTTGCCATTCTTTATCTTTATACAAGGGCAAAGAAATGAAAATATTTCATTCCACATCCACTACACTCATATTTCTAGTAAGTTGTGCTGTTCTTTTGTGACACAACAGTGTCAAATATAATTGATAATATAGTACAATATTAGTCATTACCCTTTTTTTTATGGGAGAGGACAAGGCAAACGAGCATTCGGGTCAACTAAGTGATCACCGCCGCCCACAACCCCATGCAACACCAGAGGAGCTACAGGTGCGTTGCCGGCCTTTAAGGTGGAGGATGTTGGGCGCCGGGCCCTGTATTACCTAATGCGAAATGCAGTGGCAAGAGCCACTACTTCACGCCGGTTTTAAATGCCGGGGGTGGTATTAATCCGGTCGAATCTGCCCAATAATCCTAGCCAAGCAATGTTATTAAATAAAAGAAAAGTGATTCATTATTTGTGTTACATTACTATACAATGATTACTCACTTGATATAACAAATATTTTCGAAGTATGTTACAATGAAGTGAAATTGTACTACTTTCATAATCATTAGATGACACTGAAACTCTTGGCTGTTTTTCAGTCACAGCAAAATGGAATAATATTGCTGCTAAGCTGCCCACTCCTACAACTATAAGCATTATTTGTCTAAACTTCCAAGCATCCCCTGGTCCTACTTGCTGCAAATGTTACATATTAGACAATATTTTAGAAATTTAATACCATGCTGTTTCAGATAACAAATTATACCTCTTTATCACATTCCCCTGTAAAATGTAATATAATCCAAGTGATTACATAGACAAATATATTTGAAAACACAGTAAATCCATATCTGAAAAAAATATATATTAATTGTACTTTTGTAAAAAATATGTTTCATTTTATAACATGTAAGATGTTCTTGCCTTATAGCAGTCAAATGTGTTCTAACATGAGGATCTTCTGCAAGCTCAGGAATAAGGCTAAGGTGTGATATTTGTACTGAAGCCCAGCCAATTTGAAAAATAGTTATAAATGCAGCAAAGTAGAACATCTGTGCCCATTTATGTGCAAGTTCACATTGAATACATTTCATAAATATAAAAGGAAATGATGACAAAACACATAAAGTTCCTGAAAACGAAAAAGATTAAATAAATTTGAAATAATTTAAAATAACTTGGTTCAAAAATTAACAAATTATTAACTCACCAAACAAATGCCATAGTTTTCTTCTTCCATATTTTGTACTCAAATAGTTGTTGGTATGATCAGAATGGTAACCGATAAAAGGCGTTGATAGGGCGTCTACTACTTGACCTATTAACATTAAATATCCCGCCTGTGCGGCAGAAAACTCCAACACAAGATGGAAAAATACCAAAAAATAGGTAAACCACAGACTTGCACACACATCATTTAGCACATGCCCAATACCATATGCAAGTTGCTGCTTTAGGCTTGTTGATATATCCAGAAATTCGTTATCCATTACTAAACATTAATGTTTTTTTATATAACTATTTTCATATGTTATGTATTAGTTTTTACAAGTAATCTGAACACTATTATCAAGACGTAAGTTTATGCGATATTTGCTTATTTGTACATCGATTCTTCATTATTATTTAACTTTATCAACTACCATTGTTAAACTTAGTAGTATAGTATATTAAACAAAACTTCATAAGTTTTATTGCAGCACTACATATATTTCAAAATTTTGTCTTACGAGTCAAAACCGTAATGTCAAAGTCAATGTCACAAAACAAATACCCGAAGGGTACGCAAGCACCACAAGGCACAAGCAGCATTTACGATCCATTTTACGTTAAGATATAAAAACAAACAATATGAATTATGATATGTTCAATTTAAACCAGCTATATAATTGTATTCTTAATTACCTTTTTGTTTTCCAAATCAATTTATTGAGTAAATGAATTTATTTATTAATACAGTTTGTAGAGTATAATATATTCCTGGACGAACTACTAGTACCGTACAATAGAATAAGCAGACTGCACGACTGTCAACTCAAATCATTGTCAAATGCAAACTGCATATTTGACTTTTTCAATGCTGTATAAAAAACCGTAAACAAATATATATGAAGCTCATTATAGGAATATTAATAAAATAATATTTATGTAAATTATAACAGTATAGAATATTACTTCAAGTACACCTGAAATATGTTAAAATTAGGTATATCAATTCAATGTCTTATCTTGCTCGGGCTTCTTATATTAACAAAGGGAGATGATTTTAAAGAAGAAATGTTTATTAAACCACTTCCACCAACCCACCTGTACGTTTACTTTAATTTCTTAACTCTTGTAAATGGAGAACAATCTTGTAAGTATATTAATTGAATGATAAATATCATTTCATAATTTCGAATCAACTTGTATTTTATTTATTGTTGTTTCAGTTGAACATTCTCATTTAGCACCGCGTTCACTGACAGAAATTATGTTACGATATCATGTAGAAGAATTACATCTTACCTTGACAGAAGGACAGTGGAAGCATAATCAATGGGGTTATCCAGTATTAGATGCTGCCCCTGGAGCTGAACTATATGCATGGTTTTCTCCCGAAGTGATTGATGTCGATATTCAATGGAAGAAATTAACAGCAACTTTGTCTGGGCTTTTTTGTGCATCTCTAAATTTTATAGAAAATTTTAACACTATAACACCAAAGATGGCATTATGGCCAACAGGTGCTAATAAATTAAAGCAAAATACAACTTCACATTTAAGATATGCATCACTTCCAAGAGAAATTGTCTGCACTGAAAATTTAACCCCCTGGAAAAAATTGTTACCATGTGAATCTAGTAATGGATTTTCTTCTCTTCTTAATTCAAGAATGATTCACAATACAAACTATCATTCTATAGGAGTTCATGTAAGGAGAAAATGTACCAACAATAATTGTTTAGAAACTGACTTAGAGATAACACAAACTGTTGCACTTGTATATGATTTTAAAATTATAAATACAATAGATTGGTCCTTCAGAAGATTATTTGGACAAGGACTTCTTGGAGCATGCCCACTGTCATCTTCTAGTAAAATTTATGTTGATGTTACTTCAAATAACACTTACCCTTTTAAGTTAAGTCCAGAACCGAATAGTGTCATAGTATCACATAGAGGGGGTAGTGAGACCAATTTATTAATGTACAATATATTACCTACATCAACCCTCAACATAGTCGCAAAATATGAGACAAAAAATAAAATATTTGTAAATATTCCTCCACCTCTGTCGTTTAACAGATATATTCTTGGCTATGGTAAAGAATTTGGAGGAATAGTAACTGAGTTGACAAATAATTATTGGGCAGCAATAGATGTTGTACTTTTGGAAAATGCACCTTGGTGGCTCCCATTACAACTAAGCTCGTTGAGAATTAATGGAGAAGCTGAAAGCAACTTGATAATGTCACAGTATTATTCACCTGGTCGAAGTAGGCAAAAACCTTACCACTTAGAACTTTTACTTCGATTGCCTCCCAAATCTATTACTACTCTTACAATTGATTTTGAATTTGTGTTTCTCAAATGGCAAGAATATCCTCCTGATGCAAATCATGGATTTTATATTGGCTCTGCACTAATTACTGCAAATCTTCCTACTGCTAAAAATTATACTAGTTTACCAATTAATGGAAACACATTTGATTCAATAATAAATGCTTCAAAACCATGTAAGTATTTTATAAAATTATTATATATAACTACATAATACATTATAAATAAATATTTGCTGCTTGCAACTTCATTTGCATGGACTGTATGCCTTGCCTACACTATTTTTACGACAAGTAAAAATAGTGTAACTAACTTAAATATTGTTCTCAAAAATCAATGCTGCACTTTGTTATAAGCTAAAGCTCGGCGTTCAGTTCAGCCACTCAACTCTCAATGCCCCGAAAATATTGACAGAAAGTGGGAAATGGAGTGTCATAATACTCCTTTTAGGTCTACCCTGCTGTGTGCAGAACAGAGCTGATTTTTTTTAGCTACTATTAATCTACAGAGATTAAATATTAACAAAATTTGATGACAATTAATTTGTTCCAGGGTATCCAATGGTTTTTCGTACCAATGGAGCTATGATATCATTACCAACACCTGATTTTAGTATGCCGTATAATGTAATATGTTTGGCATGTACAGTAGTAGCATTAGCTTTTGGTCCATTAAATAATATATGCACCAAAGAATTAATATTGAAAGCAATAGGATCTTCTATTTCTCTACGCCAAAAACTATTTAATATTTTAAAAAAGAAAAAAGATTAAAGTATTTAATATAAATGATGTGAAAATTATTATCTCCTACAATCCCTTTTTAAAATGTTTGCCATTGTGTTTAATATGATGAGTTTTTTAAAGTTCTTGCATTATATTGGTTTCATAATTTTTGACACTTTACGATTTTTATTTCTAAAAACACATTAATTTGATTAAATTAATTAGAAAAATCTAAATTAATTTAAAATACATGAATATATAACAATAATTAACCTTTTTGTTGCTTTTTGTTACTTTTCTTATCATGTTATTTCTCATTTCGTTATACTGTTATAGGATTTCCTGAAACTAATAGGAATGGGAGCAACAAAAAATAATATGTACGAGAAATATGTGATACAAATTGATAATTATTAACACCTTTTATTGTATGTCCATTTAAAGTGTATTTTAGATCTTAATCAAATAATGTTACTAATGTGTACATGGAAGAAGATCAAGAGTGATCTCGTAATGAATGTATCTTTTTTCAGCTTCACGCTGTATCCCGCACACAGCAGGGTAGGCAGAAGGAACCTCGGTGTTAAGACGCTCCGTTCCCCACTTTCTGTCGAATTCTGGAGGCATTGCGTGTTGAGTGGCACAACTCAACGCCGCGCTTTGCCTCGACACCAGAGCGAAGAAAAATGGAAATATAAACGTAAAGAAATATTTCACTTCCTCGAGTGGGAATCGAATCCACAACCATCGCGTTTACGGTTATAACAGTTCACCTAAAATAGAGAGAGATAGAACTATAGTTCTTTATCACATGTTTTAGATCTTTAAATTTTGTATATTAATGGAATGTAATATGATGATAATTCATCAAGCGCAATAACTTTTGTTATAAACATTAGATACATTTATTTATTTCAAATAGGTTAGCTGGACCACTAGTCCATCTGTGTGTGTCCTGTCCAAATCTCATAGGTACACAACAAGTTTCATTCTAATCGATCCAATAGTTCTGTCTGTCTGTACGAGATGTGCGTGTATATCTAGATGTTAAAAATTTTAAAAAATAAAGATTCATATTGTATTACTTATTATACGCCGCCCTACATGATTTATTTCGAAATATATTCCATATAGGTAGAAATGTCTCTAAATCTTTTGCAGAACTACCCATGTTGAACATGGGTGGAGACAGCTGTACATGGAATATAATCCAGAAAATATATTTAAATCCGCCAAGTAGTTACAGAGTTTACTATCAAATCAACAAATAAACAGACATCCTTTCTATTCTTCATTTCCCTTATTTTTTTTTCGTAAGTAGTTATGTAGGTACAGTACAGCGTACAGACACAATTTCAATAGATTATAGTTTTTTTTCTAAATCTTCTATGGCTTATGAGTTCGATGATCCATCATAGGATACCTAACCTAAGTGACACGTCTACCACTATTCAAAAGATCTTTATTAATAAGATTTTTTTATGTCAATTTGACAAGCATTTTGATTTGGTTACAATTTGTTTATTTATAGATTTATACTGCTTGATTAATATAGTAACATGATATCCAAACATGCGTAAGTTAATGAACATAGTTATCGAAACATCTGCTTTTACTTTATGTATAATATTTTGATATATTTATTTACATAAATTATTGTTAACTACAGAGACTGCCCATGTTGTAAACCATGCCAGGAGAGCTCAAGTTTTCGGAAAATAGCCAATTTAAAAAATATAGGTTTGCTCATATATCAATACTCGTTTCGAAACAGAGATGTAAGTTATTGCAAGTTATATATTGTAGTTATCTTGTTGTTTGTGACCTTGAATTGCTTGCACAGGATATTCCTTTGAGTATATACATAATATTTTTAAGGATAAAAATGAAGAATTATTATCAGAAAAAAGTGATAAAAGGTCTGACGCTATCATTGTCCATAACATAAGGAATGTAGCCGTTTCATCCCATAAATGTTTATCGGAACTTGGTAATTTATGTATCACATATTTTTATATATTTATAAATATTTTACTTAGCCCTAAAATCAGTCTATTTTTACTTCTTGCCTTTTATTGAAGATATTGGGTAATCAATGTCGTGAGGTTGTCCTCACGCCGACTTTGTTTTACCAGACATGGGAAACAGGAGTGGGAACTGAATTCATAAGTATTGTGTGTATAATCCGACTATTCCATTGCGCCACATTGATGTCTTAAAATAGATGTATAATAAAATATGTAATAATATATGTCTTATGTGACCATATCAACATAAATCAACGTATAGAATTATATTTCTTTTCCCACAGAAAAGTTTAAAGGATGCTTACGTTGTAAGTATATTTATGAAAATGCTGAAAAATTATTAAGAAGGGTCGAGTGTGTTGACAAACTTGATACTATAGGTATCTGTGACCATTGTCGAACCAAGTATGAAAATCCTTGTAAAGTATGTTGCAAAATAGTAGAAACGTTTCTTACAAGTGAAACACAAAGGAAGAAATTAATCGAGGAAATGATTTTATGGTTATCTAACGTGGAAAAGTTGTTGGAGAAAAATGAAATCTATAACAAATCATTAAGTCAGTCTGGTTCGCTATCGTATAGACATAGTTTATACGACATTTCAGCAAAACCAAAATATTTTCGCCGTCCAGAAATTGGACAATTATTCAGCACCGACGATACAAATGAATCGTCGTCAGATAAAAGACCTATTTTTTCTAAAATGTTAAATATTCATAAATTACCAGGAGAAGCATATTCAGAGAATGCCTTCATGTACAAAAGTGATGATCATATTGATTATGATGTTAATGTCGACCAAATAACATTTGATCGTTCCAATGAATCATTCAGTCATTTGAAAGTTGATAGAATTTTCGGGAACAAAAATTTGAAATTAAAATTTTTAGGGAAACGTAAAATGCACTTAGTGCCTTTTAAAATCAGCGACCAATCAAGTACACATGCTACAAATCTTTTACAATCCGAAATATCACGGACTTCATTTGACAAAAATAAACTTGATAAATCAGCATTTTTGCAGCACCCACAAAGAGAATTGCATCAAGGCTTTAGCTACGTTTTTACCAAGGAAAAATCTAGAGGTGAACTGCCAATAATACGACGTAAAAGTTCCTCGGAATTAATAAAAGAAACGAGGGAAAGAATTGAAACTAAATTACTATCAGATAAAAAGGAACGGGACGATAAGAAAAAGGCATTAGAAGATGTCAAAGTTAACAAATTTTATAAACAAGAACAGCCGCTACCTAAGCCTGATAGAAAAAGTCAAACACATCCAGAAAAAATATCACAAGTCGGAAGTGGGTCACTTAGCAAGAAAAGGAAAGATCATTTACCTGTAAAAGATACTACTAAAGAAATAAATAAAAAAAGAGATGAAAAGCCGCCACAACTTTCTCCAAAAAAAATTACAAAGAAAGATGAAAAGCTGCCACAACTGTCTCCAAAAAAAATTACAAAGAAAGATGAAAAGCCGCCACAACTGTCTCCAAAAAAAATTACAAAGAAAGATGAACTCGATAAAGAAAAACTAGAGAAAATGCACCCACCACTCTCTCCGAAGAAATCAGTAAAAAAAGTTGAAGATAATAAGGAAAAAATTGAAAAAGAAAAGCTTAAAATCAAAAAAGATGATAAGCCAAGTAAAAGTAAAGACGAAAAACTGATAAAAACTATAGAAAAACCTCAAGCAAAAGATAAGCAACGCGAAAAAAACATCGCAGAGAAATCCTTGCAGCAACCAACAGAACAGGACAAAAGCAAATCTTATATGGAAGAATTAAAAAAGTTAAAAGCTGAACAATTAAAACAAAGAGAAATTGAACTCAAATTAAGTTCTGAAGAAAAGAAGCGAAAGAAAGAAACTGCAGAAGCGAAGAAATCAGAAGAGGAAATTAAGACAAAAAAAATATATAAACCAGATATATCCGATCGGCTATCCAAAAAAAAAGATGAAAAGCCGCCACAACTTAAAAAACTAAAGCCAAGCTCCAAAAAATCTGCTTCTGAACCCATAGTTACCAGAAATGTGAGCCAATTTCAGGTCAAATCTTTTTCATCTGAAGACTTGATATTAAAGTTAGTCAAGCTTAAACAAACAGATCCAAACAAAGTGAAAATGCATCGGCCAAAGCATTTATCAAAACTATTTGAGAGTACGGGTATCCTCAACGAGCATAAAAAACATACAAATAAAAAAGAACCCGAATGCGCTATTTGTAACGATTCCGAATTAGAACTTGACATTGAATATATTATTCTAAATAATACTAAACCTGAATCAATAAATGATATTATTATAGGAGAAAACATATTAAAGCGTAAACATATTAAAAAGCAAGCAAGTGAAATAGGAGTGGTTCCTTTGTTTTTTAAATCCAACTTTCAGGACGATAATGTTCATATTCCAATTGGGGAAAACCTTATGAGTGATGCTGTGGAAAATAAAACCTCTCCTACGTCGACTAATAAATACGTAAGCTTAGAAACAATAATAGAAAGTCCCTTATCTATTAAATTTAATTATTAATACATTATTGACATTATATATTTATTAGATGTGATAGTTGGCCGGCTTTGTGGTTTGTTTAATATAACCTAAACTTAGAGTATGTCTATTTAAGCATTTTTAATTACTTTAACATATTTTATTCCGTACATATGATTCTGCATAATATATTGTAAAAATACACATTAGTAGTCAAATATATATCAATATGTAAGAGTATTGAAGACAACAAATAATAGATGGATGAGGTAGAGTTGCCATGCTGCAATAATTTCTTGCTTGGATTATTTTGCTTCTAGTCTATCTTCATCTGGAGCTGTAGATTAAAGTAGATACAAAATTTATTTTAAACTTAAAATTTTAAATAGCACTGGTAGGATATACCCTTTGTGTGTATAAGTAAAAACTGTCTTTATATATTAACTTGACTTTACTTACCAAACGTCAGTACATTAATCAAAAATGAACATTGTGCTGATTAAATATTTTGGGTTATTTGTTTTGTAATAATTTGTTTTATATATCGTATTTTTCAAATACTATCGTTGTTTTATAAAGACAGTAAATGTCCAAAAACAAGAAAGTTGAGGTCAATAAAACCTAAATAATACTTTTGCTATATTTAATTGTATATTTATTTATTTCATTATTATTTACAAAGCTATAACAAATGTAAATTTTATTTATAGATCGAGCAAGATTTGCCTAAAGGAATCATACGTTACGCTCTTTCCGACCGATCGTTTATTGAGAAAGGATGGACTATGTTACCAACAGAAAAAGTAGTTAGAAAAGTAAATTATATTTATAAGTCGTCTTTATTAATAATAGAAGTTTACTATGTTAATATTAACATTTTAGTCTCATATTGTAGATGAATGTGTATCGTATGCGGCCCGCGCATCCCGAATTTGATTGGTTTGAACATAACAAAAAAAAAAAGATAATGTTTCACGATTCGGGTGAACGATTGGCAGAATTTGATGAGAATGGCCGTGGAAAGTGGTTTTATAGAAACGGCAAACTGGCTCTCGATTATTATGATGCAGAAGGTGTACCGTTTTATAAT
>JBAIZZ010000157.1:1357977-1396961 GCA_037355905.1 Heliconius aoede | reverse complement strand
TATACTTATAACTATTATTCTTTCAGGATGGTTGAAGAAGCAGATGTAAATACATTTAATAGCCAAAGTTCTAGTCTAATTAAACTGAATAATGGCACAGTACTATATTTGAGAGAAGTCAATAAATTTCTTGCTTTAGTTTGCATTCTTCGAGAAGAAAACTTTCAAAAGCAAGGTAAATTATATATTAACACACAAACATATTTTTAAATTAATTTCGCTACAAAACATTCTAATATTTAAGCAAGTAAAACAAAAGTTCAATGAAACAAATTAAATCAATCAAAACACCATTTATTACTATGGTAATGTTTTTTTTTATTTATTTATTATAACATAGTAATAATTATTAATTATTCTTCGCTGTCTTAAGCCCGAATTGGCTTACATGACCACTGCATATTTACAATAATTAAAGAAAACAAAAAGGCATACAAGAATACAAATAATGTTAACAAACAAAAGAAACAAAAATAAATTATAACATTTGAAATAAAAATAAATAAATTGCTGCTTTTGTTATAAGAAAAAATTTTAAATTTGTCATTGCTAAATTTTATAATATTATTTGACTTCTTTTAGTAATTAGACAAGAAATTTAAAAATGATGAATATTTTTTTCCAGGTGTAATTGATTATAACTTCCTTTGTTTCCGTGATGCCATTACTCAAGTCTTTGAATTAAGAAACAAATCTCAAAATGCAGCTAAAAATCAATCAGAGGTGGATCTTTTACAAAATGGTTCTGGTGATTCAACAGAAAGTGTACCTAATCATTTACAAGTTCAGATACCATAGCACAATGAACATTATCATTATTTTTATTGTATAAACTGTAGAAAAATTATCTATACAATATAAAATTGTTTATACCACTGCTTATTCAATATATATATATCAGTAATTATAACTGTAAAGAATATTTAAATAAAAGAAATTTTATTTTTATATTACTTTGACTTCTATTTCTAATAAAATTGTTATTCCTTGTTTAGAATTATTCAGACATCTTCATAAATTATGCCTAATAATTATGGGTTTAATCTTAAATAATATCTTAAGTTTAAAAGGGAAACAAAAAAAATATGGAAACAATAAATCAATGAAAGTGCAAACGAATTAGCAAAAAATAAAATTTTAAAAATTTTACATAATGTTTTAAAACATTTTCTCCCACCTGCGGATGTTTAGAAAGAATAAGTAATGTGACAGATTGCCAATATATACAGTAGAATTTAATATCATAGATTGAGTAGTATGCTGTAGGCCCTATGTAGGCCTCTACAACGTCACCGGGCTTTTTGGGAGGCCGAGCTAGACGAACTCTGACCTTGGAATACCTTAGACAACCCAATTGGTATAAGCAGGCAGCTTCACGCTACAGCCCGCACACTCAGGCCCCCCGCGTCGTCCGAAACTCTACCCTACACTGGGATATCAGCAACTCTGCCGGCTGGCGAACAACGCCTTTCGCCGAGCCTATGCATACCACCCACACTTACCCAACATAGCGCCGCACTATTGCCGACTACCAAACGCCAGGTATCGCCTACCCAGGGACCTCCTTTCTCCTCCCGTCCTGATGGAAGAAATTACAGCCCGCACACTGCAGAATAGGCGTAGTGAACTAGTATTACTCTCCGTTTCTCACTTTCCACCGAATTTTTCGATTTATTGCAAGTTGAGAGGCGGACCTCAACTCCAGGATTTTGCCTTAGTGCCAGAGCGAAAATATTGACAAGCAATAATGCATTTCCTCGAGTGGGAATCGAACCCACAACCTTCGCGTTACAGTCGCACTCTTGTATCTCTGTGCCTCGACAACCCCAATTAATAGTAATTTGTAGGTGTTTGTTACTTTGTATTATGTGTCGTCGTTTTATTTTCAGATTGTGGCATAACTAATAAGACCTAATTTTTTTGAACTGTTAATCTAGTCCGTGAAATTTTTATTTTATTCTATATGGGACTGACAATTTATGTGTCTTTTTTTCATTTTACGTGACATTTGCGAAGTAAATTGTGCTTCACTGGCACGCCTAAAGGCCATAAAATAAAGAACGTAACATTAATATTCATTTGTCATTTATCTTGGATCGAACTATGCGCTTAACTTCTATGTTTTACTCCTTTGTTATATTTGGTGTATTTAATTGATATCAAAGTCTTCCTTAGAAAAACTTGTTTAGTGAAATTGTCAATTAAACTACTGTCTTTGGCAATTTTATATGTAAGTAGAATGAATTTTATAGCATAAAGAGTACTCAGTGTGTTTCAAAGATTGTTTTCTTATTATTTTATTATCCTATTATTATTAAAAATATATAGGAAAATTATAGTCATTTGTGAATACACATATTTAAAACTAGTAATTTATAACAAATATAATATTTAAAAAAATGCGTAAAATAAACTAATTCATATGAAAAAATATTTTTGTTTCTTTGTGTATGTAAAGAAACTAAATAGAAAATATAATATTAGTTTAATACCAAATTATGTCTGATTTTTATGTGTTTGATTAGTTAGTTCTTGTTTCACAAGAAATTCAATTTTTCTTTTTTAACAGTAGAGAAATTTATATAAATGAAATAATGCAATATTCATGTATTATCTTTAATTATTTTTATACAATGCACAAAACTGAAGTTTTCATTATCTTACCTAATTGTAAGTTGTACTTGGATACTTTTATATTAAGTTGCCTATACCACATACATTAACTAGCATCTTTAAACATATCAAAATTGATGTGATGAAAAAAAATCTTAGTAAAAGCTAATTGAGGCGCAGGGGCACAAGTGTGAGACGCGGCATTGAGTTCCACCACTCAATATGCAATGCCTCCAGAATTTGGTGGAAAGTGGGGAATGAATATATCATAATGGAAACACTAGATTCACAGGTTTGCTCTGCCTAGCTTACTATGTGCGGGACAGTTTGAAACTAAAACAAAAAATATTGAAAGTTATGATTTTTTTAAATATGAGTATGATATATGATATTTGTAAAATATAAATATGAAATTAAAATCCATACCAATGTTATAAATGCAAAAGTAACTCTGTCTGTCTATTGATTGTGATGAAATTTCATATAGACTTGAGGGTGTTAGAATGAATGTTGGCCAATTTTTTTCTCATTTTGGTATAGTTTTTCGAAGAATGTTATTGTTTTATGAATAGGTTCATGAATGAGCCTTCTGAATTTTTCGCAAGTAAAGACATGAGTGGGTCGCTACTTTAAAATAAATTAAAATAAAATGTATATATTGGCTTTAACTGTATCCCAAACACAACAGAGACGGTAGAGAGAACCTAGCGTAAGACATTCCTCTGCCAAATTCTGGAGGCATTGTGTGTTGGGTGGCAGAACACAATGTTTTGCCTCAACAGCAGAGCAAAGAAATGGAACTATAAATTTAAATAAATATTTTAGAAACATTTAAATATGAGAAGTTCTAATTTAACTTAGGTACTAACCTAAGTGATAAAAAGAAGAAGTACACTCTCATGCACTTTAACTTGGCGCTACCTTTGAAAGGGCCTTACTTTCAAGTTAGTAAATAGGCATACTGTCTTAAGTTTATAGTAGACTATTAATCCTCAAAATTTCAGCTGTGCTATAATGACGTAGATGTGGAGGTCCTGGGATCTCAGTCTATTAATATGCAAAATAATATATCCCTGCTGTGACGTAATTGGGACAAGTTCAATTTAATACAATAATAGTGATTTCTATTTGGATACAATTCATTCTCGCGCACTTCCTTGGTATGATAAAATCTTTGAGTTCACTGTCCATAACGAAATACTGTATCACCGTTTCTTCTGCTTAGCACCGTATAATATATGTATCTACGTAATATATTGAAAGAATTTTCAATTCCAATATGGTTTTTTTTTTTAAATTTTAAATTTAAACGAACTTTATTTTAAAAAATTAAAAAAAACACGTTATTGTAATTAGTTAATTATGAAATATAGATCACAAATATGAAACGAATTATAAAGATATTTAGTATTTCTTGCGTTAATCTAATATATAATAGTAATTATGCGCATTAGACCCATAATTTATCTAATATTAGATGAGAAAGACATTGATAGTAATTAATAGGTAGATAGAATTCAGAAAAACATGTTTTTGTGTTTTCCGCATGTTACACGTTATTACGTATTCGCGGAGATAACGATATTTTGCCCACCAAACTAGTATAGCCTGAGCTGCCTGCTGGTGCGTGTGTAATCCAACATTGACCTTCCGTGATTGGCATAAGGTTGAAATTATGTAGATCATCAGTTTTACCGCATGGCATTGATATTTTAGAAATGGCCTTGTGCGATTTAAAATAATACGCAACAGGCATCGTATCGGCAACTTCTGCGCGCCATGTCTGTTGTAAACAATACGTCATGACACACCCATTCCTAGACGAATAAGGCCGCTGTATTTTATATATATTTTTTTCCTACATTTTTTTCATGGCCTCGAATTAAGTTAAACAAGTTTTATTTAGTGAATAATTCTCGTTTGGCTATTTATTCAATTCCAGTTTTTATTTGGTGAATAATTTTTATTTTAGCCAGCTTTTATGAAATATAACACGTTATTCTCTAATAACGTGTTATATTTATCTAACGTGTTATTTTCTCTAATCTAACAATAACCCTTAGCCTACTGCAGCTTAAACATCTATTGATATCTTAAAACATTCTAGACGTCACGTCACCTTCATGAGGTGATATATGTGCCCAATAAACTTATGCTATTTTTAATTTCGCAGAAAACCACTTTTTCATTGATTCATTAGAAACTACACACATTGTTTTCATGTTATTCAAGTTTTCGTTTGCCTTGACTTGGTTTTCAATCGAGTTGTTATTGTAAACAATAAATTGAAAATGTACAAGTACAAATTTTCTTATAATATTTATTTGTGATTTATTAAGAAATATATTTAAAGTTTCGTAGTTTCGTAACACATTTTACAAACTTCTTTGTCATTAATACAACATTCATTTAAAATTTCATGAAAATTTTTCAACCCTAAAGTGCTGAAACAGGTGTTGAAAGTTGGTATGGATATCTATAAATCGCGACGGATTTTTATAAATTATGAAATTTAGACCTTAATAATATTTCATTGAACACGTGTTTCATGCCTTATTAGAATTCACCCCTACGTTCATAATAAACAACAAGCAGGTGAATCTGCGCGCGTCCACTAGTTAATTATAGACCTGATTGATTGATTAAAAGTCAAGAGGTTAGTATAAATTTTTGTGTACACTTTCACGCAACACAAAAAAATTTCGCAACATAGTGGTACGACATCACGCCACAACATTCGATCAACACGTTGCGTGGTGAGCCCGGTAGTCGGTACACTGTACAGTACGGTCAACGTGTCGTGGCCGCGAATTTAATTTGTAAATGGCTGCGCATATTTGATTTCACGATTCTTGTTACATTTGATTATTTTCTTAACGGAACAGAGCGCCACTACTTGTTGACCGTATTGTACAGTCCTCGTTTCTGCGGTTGGTCACGAAATTATCGTTTCGCAGCTATCGGTTAGTGACGCATCCGTTCACTGCTCGCGCTCAGTCAGCTGCTCGATCAGTGTCGACTGTTCAGTGTACAATCGTACTCGTAACGTGTGTACGTGTTTTTTGTTTATCGAAATCTTCTCGCTGAATTGCAGACTGCACAAACTGTACTCTCATATATTTTGTGAATTTATTAATGTTGGCAGTGTTTTAGTGCTTTATAGCCAGAAATGATCATTTCTTAAGGTACATTAATTTTATTATTAACATAGCAGAGACTTGTGATCGTGTTAAATAATTACGCGACTATACCTTAGTGGTAACCAAATTTAGTATAATATAATATATAAAGAAATAAAATAATATAATAGAATATAATAAAGAAAAATATTCCACATATAGATTTTCACAATTCTACCAAGTAATTGTCAAATACAACGCCTATGTCTTGAATTAAAAAAACTTATTGGGTCACACTTATTGTTTAAATAAGTAATTCATTCGTATATTTAAAAAGAAATAATACCTAGATAAATTTTTGTAAACGCTTCTTTAATTGTAATATATATATATATATATATATGTGTGTGTGTGTGTGTGTGTGTATGTATGTATGTATATGTACTATTAGGCGAGGGGAACACGCTTTAATAGATGTAAAGCGATGATTCGAGCGTGTTAACACTAGGTTCTTTCTTATCAGCCTGTTTAATATGTCGTGAAGAAAAAAAACCGTACATTTAGCTATTTTTATCATACTTCTTTTTTTAAAAAGATTGTTCTATATTCGTTAACTATATTTTCTTATGTGTGTGCCCGTCGATTTCTCCGTCAATTATTGTGGCGCTATATTTCTAAAAAAACCTTTTTTTATTTTTTTTTATTATAAAATAAATGTGGTAAAATAAACTTGAAATAAATAACATATTTTTTCTTTTCAGTTAAATTAAAAGTATAAATATATTATGTTTACTAGTAAACAAATTGTTATTGTACCTAGCTTGTTTATCTCAATCTTGTTTTGTCTTACTCACATACTTACCTAGTGCCTACTAGTAAACATGCTTGCTTATAAAAATAGTCATTATAAGCATATAGTGATATTTTTTTTACATTTACAATGAAATCTTTAGCATACAAGTAGTAGTAGTAAGTAGTAGTATTTTAGTGGATTAGCTTTCAACTTTTCTGTTTTAACAGAAATGCCATAGCAGGGTAGGCAGATGGAAGCTGAGAACCTAGTGTTGAACACTCCGTTTCCATTCCCCACTTTCCACCGAATTATGGAATTATGAATATATATATATATTATGCGTATTGAGTGTCGGAACTCAATGCCGCGCTTTGACAATTATATGTTACTTTTAGGGTTTCGTAATTTTTAAGTAAAGAGAGAAAAAGTATCCATAAGATCACTTTGTTTGTTTGTCTGTCTGTCTGTCAAGATTCTTTATCTTAGGAACGCTTAGAGATATTGAGTTGAAATTCAAACCATATACTCAGGTTTACGGTTACACGATTTCCTGATAAAAAAATAAATTTCTATATTTACTAAAAAAAAAAAGATATTGCTATTTATATCGTAAAAACGCGAATTTAAACACTATAAAGGGAGTCTAAAATTAACAGGGTACTTCCGGTGAACCTAGAATTATGAAATTTAGTAGTGAGCATCTACAGGCAATACTCGTTTAGGAAAACATCTGAAACTATACATTTGTGGTCAAATCCTAAAAAATTATAAAAAAATATTTAATAAGTTATAACTGAGATATTAACCTATACAAATAAATTATTTAATTATATTTTTTTATTCGATATAGGTATATAATGTGCTATTGTGTACTTAAATAATTCTGTATCGACTATAAATCGTCATCGTATTATGACACACGCAAACCAGGCTGCGTGGATATTATATATATTTATAAACAAATAAGTACTAAGGCTTTGCCGTGTTCAAGGATATACCTACTTAATGCAATTATTAGATACATCTTATTGATGCATCATACATTTTATTGCTTTCGATAATTATCAAACTTATAAAAAAACAGATTTTTTACTTGCAACACATATATCTAACGTTAAACAAAACAGTTAACAAGCTGACTATTTAATTATCGATCAAGAAACACAAAAAAAGGTATTTGTTAAACTAAGCTTTAAGCTTTTATTAATTGCTATTATGACCGAAAATGGGGTACGGAGTATCTTAATCACTAGGTTCCTTTTGCCTTCCCTGCTGTGTGTGGGATACAAAGTGCAATTATAAATAGGCTTAATTGATCATAGAAATGATATACATATTGATAACATGATTGTAGTACAATGACCCTCGTACTAATAATGTTCTTTAAAGTTGATATACTCTACCACGGCACCCGGAAGTTGTGGTCTTATAAATTATAATTATTATCGTTACACGTATAATATCTGCAATCTCTTTGTTTTATTTAGTTTATTGACCTTTTTATGCTTATAATACCTTTGTTTTTATTGTGACAAATTACATAAAATTATAAAATTTAAGAAATAATATTCAATTTTGTATTTACAATAACGTATTAAATAATCACCGCCAAAATAGTTACTGAGAAAAAAAATATTTAAAAAATACGTCCCAAGTCATGCGCGATAAATTAGTCTAGAACGAATTCTATAGAAAATCTAGAATACGATAGAAAGTGGGGAACGAAAATGTCTTAATGAGAACGGAATGTCTTGACACTAGGTTCCCTCTGTCTACCTTGTGGTACAGAAAAAAAAAATTCCATGTATTCATTCGAAATTCAATTATGTATAGAATCGTTAAAATAAAATAAGAAATACCGTTAATTGTGTTGTGTTAATAAAATCTGGTCACTGTCAAGTAAAACTGGGACAGACTGATATTAAATTATGAACAGGTTATTTAAAAATCCTCTATGTATGTTATTTTTTTTACTTATCCGTCACCACTTAAATGGGTTTTTCAGTTCATCTAAACAATGACACTTAAGCATAATATTACATTATTTTTAACCTAGTACGCATTTATTATTCGCGCTTATTACTCAAATGGCACCGTAAATCCAATCTCTAACAAGATTTTAACGACTTTTGGGACAAATATATGTATTATCAAAATTTCATAAGTACAGAGAGTTGTAGTCACGCTACATCCCACACTTAGGCAGGATAGACAGGGGGAACCTGGGAGGGAACCTACTTTAAAGACACATCGTTCACATTAAAACTCTGCCGATCGCTACCTTCTGCTGAGTTCTCGTTATCAGAGCAAGGAAATTGGAGAAACAAACGCTCGTCCCTTTTGCGCCACGACTGGCCTCATTATCAATTACACATAAGTTGAGAGATCAATGCCCTTTCATAAAACAGCTTTACTTTGTGATGTATTTATACATTTAATTTGTAGCTTTTAATATAACTAACTTTATAAGCGCAGGGCGATGATAAAATGCCTGATTTTAATCAATTATCACATCGATGAGGCGCGAATTATAAGTAAAATGTAGTTATTTTTCTATTAACGCAGTATTAGGTATACCTAACCACTCTATAGAATGAAATACCATCAGAATCAGAACCACAATTTTTTTTACAATTTTTTATAAAATTCCATTGTTCGTTTAATGACGTCCATTTTTATTAAATCGCTCTGAATATGATTAAGTATTATTAGTAATTTGGGTATCTACAAGATGAAATAATGTTGATATTTGTTGCAGGTGTTTTGTTGGCAGTATGGGGTAATTTTTGGAAAAAGTTAAATACTGAAAACAAAAGCTGGACTTTAATTGTTTTTTTTTTTTATTATTAAAATAGAATTTTAAGTAAACTGTTAATTTGGAATGTCTCAGAAAAAATCTGCGGGCATGTATTCCATGAACTATATTGGCAAGTTCTTTACGAACTTCTATGAATTTTACAATGAAATCAATAGTGCTACTTTGACTGGTGCGATCGATGTAGTTGTAGTGGAGCAGCCCGACGGAAGCTTCACGTGTTCACCTTTTCATGTTCGTTTTGGAAAACTCGGAGTTCTACGTTCGCGGTTCAAAGTGGTAAGTACATATTGAATAACTTTTTTTTTATAAGAAATTATTATAATAAAAAATACATATGCGTCGTCGTGGCGCAGTGGCACAAGCGTGTGACTGTAAACCCGACGGTTCTGGGTTTGATTCCCATCCGGGGGAGTGGATTATTTAATATTCTCATTATTATGCATACTTATGTATATTGATTTACTGTCGTATGTGATCAACTGATATGAAAGTACACTTGAAATTAGCAATGAATACTTATTTAAAAGAAGGACGTTTATCAAACTCCATATAAAACCACCAATTATCTAACATTTAATTGCAATATGAACTAAATACAAGCTTTTTGTACCATTATATAATTAATAAGCGAACGAGCTTTGGATTTCCAAATTTCACATTGGCTAACTATTAGCGTCTGTGTAGGTACATTATTACGTTACGTTCACAATTAATCATATTTTTCGTAACATACACAAGATATTTTGTAAACAAACTCGTAATATAAATATCTATTACCTACAAACAAATGTCTGCATGAGGCGTGCTATAATTCTTAATCATATCATGGTACATACGTGCAATATATATTACATATTAATATATATTACATATTAATATATGTTTCCAATTAAAATAATTTAATTATATAACAAAAATAGGCTTAACTACGTATACACAGATGTATAATCTAATTTACAACGCGCGGAATATTTAATGTTCAAGGTTTAAAGACTTATTATTTATTTATCTATTCACGAAAAAAAATGGTGTAATAATACTTGATCGCTAATCAATGATTTTGATAGTAAATATGTATTTGTACCAGATATTATAAAACTGAAGAATTTTATTGAGCGCGCTAATATCAGGAACTGTTGGTTTGAATGGCTTTTTTTTTTGTGTTGGGTCGTTCATGTATTGAGGAAGGCACCTTCAAAGACACCTCGCGCACACAGATTGTCATGTTTTATAGAAAACTCCACCTACTCCAACTCTATTCCACCAAGGGGTCGACGACGACGAAGTACCTCTATATAATATAATGACATTCGATGTTTCTAGATTAATAATAGACAGTGTTTATGAATGATTAATTCAAGAAACAGACCCAGAAATTCTGTGTTGAGTGACAGGCCTTCACATTAGATTTTTGCTTTTAAAATTCCATCACGAATACCGGTTCGTGTCTTGTTATGTTAATAGCTAAGCAACAAATGCTTGCCATATTTTTTCGAAGATGTTTTTTTTTAAACAATTAAAAAAAAGCTGATACTACAATGAAATAATTTGCGTTCCTATTATGAAGATTAAATAAGACAAATAATAATTTATTATTATAAAATTTATTATTCAATGCCATTTTATTTTTCATAATTAATGTTTATAATTTAAGTTTAAAACAGTTAACAATTAAGAAGAAAGGATTTATATCTTCAACTTTTTCAAATAACTTATTATACATAGTAAAAACACAATATTTCGTTCAATGATTACAATTTCTTATCGATGTGACGCTAAAAATAATTAATTCTGTTGTCATAGTATGATTTTCACGCAATATTTCGTAAATGAGTCACCCAGTACATGTTTGCGCATTTGTTAAACTAACGTTTGTAATATACACTTGGCTGTAACCACGGGCACGTTTTCTTTTCTCTAGTCCACTATGATTTTTTTTATTGAAGCTCTCGGCGTGTGTCTAGAATATTCTACAAAAAGCTTGTCTTTTTTTTATCTTCAATCAACACCAGTTCCATTTATTTCACATTAATTGTTTTGAATATTTAAATAGAAAAGAGGAATTAAATACTTTTCTTTCATTTTGTTAATGGATTATATGTAAATGGCTGGTAAGCTCTGTTTATTGTATTGCCAAAACTAGGTAGGAAATCTGCTACGAATCCACAATGAGAATTGGAATTCTGCCAATATAGTATATACCATTCTCAACACAAGAATTATATGAAAAAATTGGCACAAATATTTTGTCTTCGTGAGGTCACATGTTATTTTTGTGAGAGACGGTTAAATTACTCTGCGAGCGTTTTATTTCTTTATTGAGCATATGTTTTTTTTATAGCTTCACGCTTCATTCCGTATATGTCAGCGCAGACAGAAGGAGCCTACTGTTAATTTATTTGTGTTGAGTGGCGGAACTCAACGACGCGCTTCGCCTAATTACTAGAGCGAGGAATTAAAAAATATAAATTCCTTAATTTCCCCGAGTGGCTATCGAACTTACTTACTTACTCTTCAGATCATGTTTATGATGTGTTTGTAATGTATTGTTTAAGTACAGATATTTCATATTGTAATTTTTTAAACAGCAATACAATTACATTTAGAAAGTGGCAGCTGATTTGTTATTTAGGAAAAAGGACGAAACGGAATGATATCTCTATTTCATTTGAAAGCGTAATGTAAAATGCTGGTCTATAAATTACTTAGGTTAGGTTTACTGTTTACATAAATAAGTACTTTCTCAAACTAAATCATGTGTTTTTGTTGGTAAACAAAACTGTTATAAAAAAAATATGAGTATTATAATATGTCAAACGAAACATAAAGATTTTACGATAATATTTGATTTGCAAATATAAAACTTATGCATATAACTAACTACAATAAGGGAAATCCGTTTACTTTAAATATTATATCGAGAGAGATAACTGATTTTTTATAACGACTAGCTGAGTTAGCAGTATAAATTAAAATGCTAAACTCAAGAAAAAATATAAATAATATAGAGTAAACATTTAAAATTCAATGTTACTGTGTTTTTTCGTAGGTCGACTTAGAGCTGAATGGGGAACCATTGAACATTCACATGAAATTGGGTGAGTCTGGTGAAGCTTTCTTTGTGGAGGAAGTTGGAGAAGATGAAGCGGAGTGCTCAGCACATTTGGCCACGTCACCGATACCCGCGTCGCGGCTCGACGATCTGTATGAACCGCGACGTCGCAACTCGTTATCCGCTGTTGAACCCGACCATGGCCAAGCGTCGGACTACACCAAAAGGAGGTAACTTTTAGTGTAAATTAATAGAATAGAGAATTGATACTTTTAGTGTTAATAAAAATATATAAATACTAATCTCACATAATTGCATGTTTACTTTCACCATACTGTTTGGAACATTTTGGAATAAGATTTAAGTTATACACATTGCGGTATATTTTTCCACGATGAGGATGTTTGTAATGTATATTGGTAATTTTTTTTCCCATAATTATTCTGTAGAGCCTAAGGTTATACAGTCGCATAGGATAATTAAATAATGCATTGGCTGTAGCAAAATCCAACATGCCTAACTAACAAGATTATTACTATATTGGCAACATTGTACATGATACGTAAATCCATTGAAAAGAAACGTTGAGGGTTGTACAATTTTATATTATTAAATACAGTAAGATAAAATTATAATAAATAACTTCACAGGTACACAGCTGACGGAAAGTCGATGCAAAAACCCGATCTAAGTAAACTTACAAAGAATAACACAAAAGATGATAAGAAAGTTGCCGACGATAATGAAAACGAGGCTTTGTTTGAGATGGATGGTCTTAACGAAGGATCGGACTGGACCGATTCTATGCCAAAGACGTTTGCGGCGACGCAACTCGGCGCCGCCGGAAGTGAAGCCAACCAAACAGTGCAGAAAATAAGTGAACACAACGATTTCCGGCCGATTGATGCAGCACCCAACCAGGAGGAGGTTAAGCCAAATGGCAACGGCAAGAAGAAGAAGAAAACGAGGAAAGTTAGCTCAAAGAAGAAGCACCAAAGAAAATCTTCGACTAGTTCGATTTCTAGTCAATCTGATCTCACTAGTTCTGAGCAACGAGCTCAGCCGGCAGCTATTAGCAATACGGACATCAATTTCTTCAGTGACACGGAAGTTACAGCTGGCAACCTTAGGTAAGATCACTTACATAATACATTCATAATTTTCTTTAAATGTGTTCATTAATCAATAATTATGTAATGATCGATTGTAAAGTTTATTTATAAAGATTAAATGCCCCAGTTAATAGTATAACAGTTAGAAAAAAATATACAGTAACAACAAAAGAACCCAATACGTATATGTATGTGCGTACGTGTGAAATATTATAAACCATAGAGTTTCCAATTTTTTATTAATATTTTGGGTTCGTACAAAACTTGTAAACCATATTGGCACATGACATTGACGTTGCCCTTACAGCGAAGAGATGTCGAACATGAAGCTGAGCGGTGAGAACCGCATCCCACTGGCACTCTCGGACACCGCGTTCGAGGTGCACGCCGCCTCCAGGCACTCGTAAACAAACATTGCTGATATATTACCGTTGGCTCGCTGTGTTATTCTATTTGATATGTAGTTCATTCCACTTATCACGCAAATAGCTCCGAACTTCCGATCCACTTCACGTATCTGTACTTACTGCTACGTTGTGTTCATGCACTGACGGTACTGAACCGTTTCGACTCGCTTCTGTACCAATGAGTAATTAATTATATTGTAATGCTTTATATTATCTGGAAGTAAATTAGTGTTATTTATTAGTGTACTGTATCTCGCTTTTTTTTTTCATTTTTGTAATTGGTTCTTACGTTGTTAATTACAAGAAATCGTAACATACTTCGTATACGCTTGGCACACTTGTAGTTAAATTAATTATTTCGACGTAAATATTTTTCCTCCTAGCTCTCTTGGAATGTATACATAATGTATATATATATATATATATATATATATATATATATAACAAGAAAATTTATTATGTTTGTATTATTGACCTAAGAATAATTTTAATATACCGCTATTATGTTGTTTCTATGCCTATCTACATTTCCACAATCGAAAGGTTAAGGTATCGATTTGTAAGGCACGCATTTAATTTTCAAAAGATTTTTTTCAAGTCACCTTTTTGTTCTTTGAGCCCTATTTAGTCCAACGTCCCGCATATATTCATAAATTCTTAATTAAATGAATAAAAAAATGTAAATATTCTATTGTATATACTATGTTTAAACAGATTAAAATAACATTTGCTATGACCTATGAGTCATAAGAAAATACATTTTAATAAAGACTACGGTGACTATTACCTAGTTCTAGTCATTTGTCCGTAACGTGCGATATTAAATGATAGACATGTGTGACACCAGTGTCACGTCTTAATTGTATTGTGTTATATACTCGTGCCTTCTTTAATACGATGATAAGTGAACGAGCTGAATTTAAAAAAAATAATAAACATTTCATTTTATTCATTTAATAAAAAATAATTATTTTAAAATTATACCTTATTAAGGTTTAATTAGTTACATTTGTAAGCGACTGTACTTTGATCTGCTTAGTGTGAATATGTAGGTGTATGGAATTACCATAATATAAATTCAAATTAAGTTTAAGTTAAATAGTTTAATTTTGAATGTGTAATAATCGCGAAAATTAAACATATAATTGCCATAATATAAAATCAACTACTTTTTTATAAATCTTGTAATTAGTTTTGTCATATGGTAGTTCTAGCTTTAGGTTACGTTATTTATTTTAAAACCAAAACACTAAATGTTTCATATAATAAGACTATTGCGTATATATTTTTCGTATTCTACTTGCGAGGAAGTTTATTTTAAACACTAGAAAAAACAAAAGCTGGTTTTTTGTCCCGGAAAACGGCGTTCGCAGTCACCTATTGAGGAAAACGGAAGTTTTTAAGGATACTCTGTTACTACACAAAGACTCTTGCATAGATAAAATCACTCACTGTTCAATTGAAATATTGCCATTCATTATATGCCATACCTTTCTATACAATTTTGTAAAGAATTAATTTTGAAGAGAGAGAGAGAGTGACTTTTTGTTAAATATAAAAAATAATCAAAGTAATGAACAAAAGTGATTTAATCATCTTTCTATTTATATGTAGCAAGGGATCCCGTCACGGGACTCCGGTGCAGTCTGATACGGAAGTAGAGCTGGCGCGGACTGCTACTGATGACAAGTCATCACAGTCATGGCGATGGGGGGAACTCCCCGAGCCGCCGGTACGAGGGGCGACGACCATCGAATCCCCGGACACCCCCGAATCACCGGCTTCCCCAAACGAACCCGCTTCCCCGACGGAACCGTTAAGCTCTGATGAAGAGAGAACTGAAAGAAGAGGTGTCCTCAGCGGAATGTTTCGCTTCATGTCCAACAGAGAGCCGACAGACAACGCGCCTGAAGGTGTCTATCTAGACGACTTGGATCGCGGTCAAGTCGATCCGGACTTGTATTTCCCGAAGCATCACGCCGAGAAATATCGCACCGGTTAGTACTTTATGTTATAAGTATTCAATATGAGATGTGCAAACTTTTCTAGACTTTTTTGATTCAAATTATTAAATTAGTTGTTATTTAACATTATTATGGTGCATAATAAGAGTTTATTACAATACAGTAGAGTGTCGTTTATTAGTTGTAGGAACAAGCAGGAACGAGTGATAGAATTAAAAATCGATATGTTCGGATAATTGAACTATATCCTTTCAGCTATACATATTTATTTATCAGTAATAAAAGGAAAACAATCTTGAATATACACTTGAGCCTTGACAAATAGGAATTAAACATGTATTATAACAAATTGTTTGGATAAGTGTCTGTTCCGTTGACTAGCGTTCGGATAATCGACTTCGTACTGTATTTACCATAAGATTCCAAGTTTTCTATTGGTGTAGTCAACATTTAATTTGTCCAGTGAGTGGCAGTGCGATGGCCGTCGGTCCCACAGAGGAGGAGTACGAGTCGGGCAACGGGCCGTCTCTGCCGCAATCGCCCGCCTCGCCCGCTTCGCCCGCCACGCCGCACTGCCTGGAACCGCCCGCCCTAGACTCTGATGACGATGAGAACTTACTTGCCAAGTTAGTACTTACATATACATTTTAATATGATATCTTGAAATTCCTTTTAAAACTTATATTTTTGTTAGTTAGCAAGTACGTTATTTAACCGCTTGTTGTAACGTCATGTTAATTTTTATCATCACTAATTAATTTAATTTTGTTTTGTTATTGATAATAATTGTTAAACGTTACTGTTGACCTGTTTTGGTTCGATGAGGCAAAATTTGGTCACAAAACATATATTTTTGTAGATCATCCTTATAAATCATTGCAAACAATTGTAAATCACGTTACGTTATATTATAATAAATCGTAATATTATTTGATAGGTATAACATAATTTAAATTCGTCTATATTGCATTCATATTCTATATAATATTAATATTCTATATAATATATAGAATAGGCAATAACATAATTTAAATTTTTCTACAGAGGACAGGTGACGATAATGGAGCGCGAAGGCGCTGTGTCGCGGACACTCAGTTACGCAGAGTTCTGCGAGCGGCTATCAATGTCGGGGGGTGTTGGGGGTGTCGGCGGTGCGGGGGGCGTCGCCGGTGCGGCACGCCTGGAGGTGCGGTTGGGCTCCAGAATATTGCCGTGGCGTAGTGCTGCGCCACTACTGCTCTCGCTGCTGGCGTACCGCCGTCCGTTACCCAGTGTAAGATAATACTTAAAGTTTTTTTTTTAAATGCAGATATCTGTTTCGCAAATATCTGTTCTCCACTTTCGATTTGTGAGTAGAGCGACGTAGGTCGACCGCAGCAAAGCAAAAGTCAAATTTACAGTCACACGCTGTTATACTGCGCTTCGACCATATCTATATTATATTATATTATAGTATGATACATATTTGTAATATTATTTTGTTATTTTATAAATACAGCGTATTCTCGAAGAGTTAGAGAAAGGTGATAAAGAAGAGAGAGCGAGTGGAACGGACGAAGCGAAGCCGCGCTCGTACTCGAGATATGCATTCTGGTCGTGGCGACGATCCAATCAGGACAAAGGGTAATTACTATTTCATTTTTTTTAGTAGCGAGCAGAATGCAGCTTCGCCCGCTTCAACTTATAAGCAAATTGTACAAAAACTTTATATATGTTGTAAATATTTTCACTAGTTTTTGTATAGAAGCGGGGAACAAATATCCATCGTCACAAACTTTTGTATTTATAATAATTATAAATTACACTAACAATTAAATTTGCAATAATTATAGAGAATATGGCTATTACGAAGAAAGTTTGATATGTTAAAAACTGTCACAAGTGCTTACTCGAGTAAAATAACGATATCTAAAAATAACTACTCAATAGCAGAACATTTGATAATCTGTTAAATTACTTGAAAATCGAAATCGAATTGAAACATGAATAATTCTATACTTATGTTATTCGTTATAATAACTATTTGATGGCAATAAACAATAAAGTAGTACCTGCGTAACTTCAACATATAATCAACATAAGTCCAAAGTGCGACCAGACACAAGACACTATTTTATTATTATAAAATTTAACTGAAGACCGTCGTGGCACAGTTGCACAACGATTGACGGCAAGCGCGACGGTTGTGGGTTCGATGACTAATTAGAGAATTGAAGTATTACTTTTATTTTTTCTCGCTTGCTACCTTTGCTACCCGTTATATGCGGGATACTGCGTGAAGATAAAAAGAACAAGAGTACCTAATTGGCCAAGACGGAAACGTCGAACGAATTTGAAAGGCTGGCAACTGATTTTTTGCTGTACGAAGTGTACATAATATTATACTATTATTAAAAGTAAAAACCGAGTAATTATTGTTTGTATAGGTATATAATACTAAAAATGATAATAAATAATGTGCCATACTGTATTAGTGTGTAATAAAAATGACTTTATATTACATACTCATGCTAATTAATATAATATAATCATAGATGAGTAAAATTGCGAGTAAATAAACGTCACTCGCGTCGAAACACGAGCTGTTGCCGCCATTTTGTACTGTGTTTCTATGTGTATTTACACATAAAATAACCCATTGCTTTGATTTGTCACATATTATGTTTATCGGAACTCGATGAAATATATCACTAAGCTATTTTTAATGAATGGACTTGGTGCGATATGAGTAATATTTCACAAATTTATTACATAGCCATAAATGTAATCTGATTAAATAAATGTGATAAAAATTTAGAGGCAGTCGTGGCCTTCGTTTGTGGGTTCCATTCCCACTCGAAGAATTTAAATTAAATTCTTATATACTTAGAAACCATGACTCTTGCAATAACAATTAATAATTATTAAATTCATTCAAACATATTGAAAAATATAATAACCTGAGCTAGGTATTTGAAAGTGATGGAAATATCCGAGATGACTTGTCACATGCCGCGTCACTCATTAGGAGTGTTGCCAACACCTGGCTTTATATGATATAAACGAACGCCGTCCAAATTTTCCACGAGAATATTTGGAACGGAGACAATATCTCAATTTGGATGTCTGATATAAAAAAATATAATATAAGCTACTAAGTTCACAATTTGGGTTTCTATTGAATTCACATATACCTATATATTTCATAGGTAACCAAAGTTAAAATATTATTATTACATATTACGATTGCAAAAAATACCGACTCACTTATCTTACCTCAACTAATAGTTAACAATGATAATTAAACATATAAAAAGCTACATAAATTAAAATAAATATTGTTTACCACAATTATTTCTGTAAAATAGATCAGAATCACAAACAAAGGATGAAGAATTAAAAGACTCGAACGTGTTACACGTTGATAATAAACCAATAAAGTCTGAATCCACTGATGAAGACCAAGCGGACCATTGGATTGAAGAGAAAGTAGAGACGCCCAAAGAAGTAAAGATTGCAGAAGAGGCCATCAAGCCAGAGGAAGTGGAGCCAAGACAACCTACGCCACCAATGCCAACTCGTAAGTATAAAGGCAAAAAAATACTTCACCCTTTTTATTTATATATATTGTACACAATTATTTAAATAAAAAAATACATTGTGGTTAGAAATCGGAAGCGGTTAACGTTTAAAAAAACAAGATAAAAACATATATTGTCTTTATGTTTCTAAATTATTCGGAAAGAGGTTCTACGTAATTGTAAGAAGCGAATGTATCACCTAATAACAATACTTTACACGAGTTTCTATCCGATAAGGGCCGTTGCCTACACGCAACTACCCCGATTGGCACAATTCCACTGCTTTTATAGTCTCTTTCACCTACATCTACCCTCTTTTACACAAGTTCGCTAACACTATATTAATTATATAAAATACATTATATACAAAAATATTTTTTACCTAAAATTTGTATAGGTTACCACTATACATGTATATAACACATATATACTTAAAAAGATATTAAGACTGATTTCACTATTTGTTTCACTCACAATTCCCATTTTATTGTAGCTGATATATCACGCCGCCATGAACAAAGTTCATCGGAATCAGACCAAGAAGGTCAAGAGCAGTCATCTCGTCGACAGTCGTCTTTTCGTAAGACGTTGCGACTTTCCTCTGAACAAATTGTAAGTAAAAGTTTAACCCTTCTATTTATGATAATAGTTTTTTTTTGTACACAAATTCTAATCTAGTGAATCTTGAACATATATTTTTATACATGAAAATTTAACAAAACAAGGATTTTATCGCTGTTTTTTTTATAAAAACTAATGTAGTTTTTATAGTTAATTATCTATATTACATTTTAGTCAGTAAATTTTCTATATTTATTTTGATTCATCAACAATGTTCTCCATTACTATTATTATCGTTATCACTTAATTACTCATAGTTGTTAATTATTTACTTTTAAAATTCATCACACCATAATTATAACTGTCGGTTTTCTCATTAACTCCATAAAAGGATTGGAAATAAAAAAATACCCAAACACTTAAAAAGTTATGGAAATATAGAAATTGTGTATCATTTTAGTACGAGTACTGTACGAGTATGTACGCAACGATTGTGGGCTTGATTCCCACTGGACTGCACTGGACAGGAGAATTATTTTCATTTCCTCGCTGTGGCTGAACTCGAAACACAATTGTTTTATTGCTAGGTGTCCTCTGCCTACATGAAGCTAGAAAAGATGATATTCAAAATACAATTTAGTAGATATATAACAACAGCGCTCGTTGTGTGGTACAGAAACAGCTGAACCTGCGCGAGGGAATGAACGAGATGGTGTTCAGCGTGACCACCGCGTACCAGGGCACCACGCGCTGCAAATGCAACGTGTTCCGCTGGCGGCATGACGACAAGGTCGTCATCTCCGACATCGATGGCACTATCACCAAGTGAGCATTACCAAACTTCATTTTTTTGTCATCTTCAAGCTTGTCATTTACGGGAAAATCCATTATTGGGAGAATTTATCGAAGTAATAGAATCCACAACAATAATTTTGTATTCTTTGTCTGTGCGTATTGGCTAAACTTTTAATATATATAGATAATGCTTCAACGTATTGTCCTGAAACTGAGGATAGAAAATATATGTATTATATTTATAATATACACGAAAGAGAACCTAAAGTTAAGATTTAAAACCCTCCGTTCTCCATACACTGTTCGATATTCGAAGCGTTGAGTGTTACGATATATAACAAAGCAGTTTTTTTTATTTCATTATCTTATTAAACAGAACGTAAATTATAATGATTCTTCAAAATATGGAAATCAAACTTGGAACATTTCTTTTGCAATGTAATTATAAAAATCATGTGACTGATTTTGATACGATTATCATTATCATAAATATTTTGTGGCACAGGTAATTATATAAAGTTCACTCATCATTAGTTTATTACATATTAGATAAAATCAATATTCTGTAATCATGCCCTCAAAATTCTATACAATTTTAATAAAAATAATATAAAGTAGTCATCTGTATAATTTTTTAAATATCATGTCAACATGGACGCCAGTCGTGACGCAGAGTACAAAGTGTAAACGCGACTGGTTGTGGGTTCCATCTCCATTAGAGGAAATGAAATATTTATTTAAATTTATATCTCGCAATGCCTCCAAAATTCGGCGGAAATTGAGGAACGGAGTGTTTGAACTTTTACTTTAACTTAACTTTGTAGCTTATTTTGAAAACGTTTTTTTTTTTGTTTCTCCTATCCAATCACATTTACACAATACACTAGCATTAGTACGTCACAAATTTCCTGTTTATATAATATATATTATCAGGCGATTCAAATTGAATTAACAAACTTATCGTTATCACACACACACGTATCTATCTACAAAGTAAGATTTATTTTAACCTATAAAGTGATTGACGTCATTAAAATTATTAAAAAATTCTTCTAATTTACTATATTTCGGATTGTACAACTAATTATATATGTAAATTTTCTTTTGTCATATGTTTACCTCTGTTAAGTTTAACGCGTTCTCAGATTTTTTTATAATTTATAAATAATGTATTATTACTGGTTACAATTACACACAATTATTATGTGCATTAGATACTAAGTTCCATAATAAATGAAATAATTGTCGCTAATAATATAAGTAAAATGATTTATAACTATTGTTTTTTTTGAAAGACTTGTTTTTTTTTTGTAATAAATTTTGTCTTTGCGGGTTATAAATTCAATTTTATTTAAAAAATGGAAACACTGTATTTTTCGATAAAGTTGACGAAATTCAATGTTAGGTCCAATATTTGACATTAAATATCTTTTAATGACCAAAAAGTTTGAAACGGTAGTGATGATATATTAGAAGTTTCTCTGGCACTATATGAATTTATGATTGTTAATTACTTAGAAATAATTTATTGGGACTGTCATGGCGCAGTAGGACTGCATGTGACTGTAAACTCAACATCTGTGGGCTCGATCCACATTCAATTGAATGCATTATCCTCAAATCAATGCTGTGGTAGCAAGAAAAAGCACGGCGTTGGCTTCCATCATGCACCATGTCATGTCTCGAAGATTACATAATGTGTGGTGTACGGCTTGTATTAATAAATGTAATATAATCGCATCAGATCGGACGTGCTGGGACACATATTCCCGCTGGTGGGCAAGGACTGGGCGCAGTCAGGCGTCGCGCAACTGTTCACCAAAATAAAGAACAATGGATATCAACTACTCTACTTGTCTGCGAGAGCGATCGGACAGGCCAAGGTGAGTACTGTGAATATGTTATAGTTTCTACACTATAGGTAAATAATAACGTATTATGTCAGTTCTGCCATTCAACACGCAATGCCTCCAGAAGTAGGCAGAAAGTGGGGAAAGCGGCGTCTTAACAACAGGTTCCCTCTGCCTACCCTGCTGTGTGCGGGATACTGATAATAGCTATTAATATGATACCAACATATTATTTTTTAATTTGTGCAAATTATTTTAATTTCAGCTTTAAAAGTAATTCAATGTTAAAAGATTTTTTTTATAAAAATACCTAAATTATATAATTATACATAGCATGATATTATTTAAAAACAATATCATAACTATTCTATCAAATAATAATAACATAATATACGGAAATGTAATGCTGTTGTTTATAAACTTAACTGAAAAATACTCCGTCACTGATAGCAGTGACGCTTGCCTTTCACGCACATCGCGTAATTATTGTGAAAACATCATGCCATAATTAAATTTAATCGGTTTCTTTTAAAAATACAGAGGAAATGTTATCAGTTACTGATAATATTGTAGTTAAAAGTTACGCAACATGTTTGCGAGTGTACCAACGTATTTTATCGTCTCTTGTATGAGCTGTTTTACGTTATAAGCAGAAATGATATAACAAGTTTGAGTACACTCTCCACTTTTCAAAATTATATTGTGTGCTGGTTACAAGGTACCACCTCTGGACAGTTCCCGGATCAATGTATATAATTATATTATAATATTAAGAGAAATCTCTTATTATTAACATTCTTCCCAATGGAATTGGGAAAATTCCCAATGGAAAAAAAATCTTATAATAGAATACCTACTATGAAACAATAGTATCACATGTGAAGCGAGCAGGCGTGACAATTAATCCAATTGACGGTACAAATTATGACTCATTGAATTCGATAATGTTTTTCATAAGCCATGTATTTATTATAAATAATAAGAAAAACATAACACCAAAGACAAAGTCATGGCACATTAAGATTTCACTCTTCACTTGTGACAGAAACTAAAGCCACACTTTATCTAACTAGAAAAATCGGAGATTTACCGTTGTATCTCTATGAGTAGGCAAAGGGAACTGAGTTTTTTTCTTACCTGATCGAGGGAATTAATTGATTTTTTCCTCCTGAGTTGAAACCATCATGCAATCATCGCATTTACATCCACTGCGACACTACGAATGTGTAACATTTTAAAATAATTACTTTCATACACTTCAGGTAACTCGTGAATATTTACGGTCGATTCGTCAAGGTGAACTCTGTTTGCCGGACGGACCCTTGTTGTTGAACCCCACGTCCCTCCTGCGCGCCTTCCACCGGGAGGTCATCGAGAAAAAACCAGAGGAATTCAAGATACAATGTTTGGCGGATATTAAGGCACTGTTTCCGGCTGGCTCTAATCCATTTTATGCAGGATATGGCAATAGAGTGAATGTAAGTATTTCTACAATCTATATTGTATGTCGTTATTAACATAATTTTAGAATTTAATATAAAAATATGCTTATTTTTCTAATTAGTGTAGTATGATTATATTTAAGCATGTAGTGGTTAATTCAAATTATCCATTGCTCAGCCATTAGTGCATTGTATAGATTAGAATAGTGTACACATAAAAAAAGATGTATATAAAAAGAAAAAAAAAATACGTATGCAAAGGCGGTCTTTATCGCCTTAAGCAATCTCGACCAGACAACCTTTGAAACATTACGGACTAATTGATTGAATTTAATAACAAGCAAAACATGTTTGTTAGCAAATTTCAAATAATAAAATTAATTTCATAAAAATACCATATTTTATGAAATTGATTATATTTCGCTTTATGGTTCTCAATAGGTATACAAAATATTCGTAATAATGTCTTTCTTTATTGCTGAATATTTAGATTAATACTCACAATATATGTAAAAAGATATCTGAGTTCTGAATGTCTATCATAAAATAAATCAAATCCCGCATACAGCAGGGGAGGCAGAGGGAACCGAGTGTCCGAATATTTCGAGGCATTGTGTGTTGAGTGGCGGAACTCAACGTCGGGCTTTTGCTTTGGTGCCAGAACCAAGAAATTAAAAAAATCGAGTGGGTATTGAAACCACAACGGGCCCGTTACAGTCACACCTTGTGCCCCTACGCCATGACAGCTTCCTATCATAAAATACATTATCATTTACAGTGTTATAGATAGAAATATTAAATTAAATATTAGTATATATATTTATATAAGATTTTTTATAATTAATTTGTTGACCGTTTCAGGACGTTTGTGCTTACCAAACAGTCGGCATTCCCATAGTGAGAATATTCACAATAAACTACAAGGGCGAGCTGAAACACGAACTGACGCAGACATTCCAATCCACGTGAGTACCGTTTAATGTCTACAGTAAATAAATACCCTCAGTTCACCATTATATAACGTGACATCACAAACAGTTATCAATTATTGAATATATTTTATTAGTACTTTTCCACTCTTAGGTATACTATGAGATCTTTTGTTTGTCACAATTTAATGAAAGTTTGTACGAATGAGTAATATCTATAATTTTTATTGTAAGAAAGAAATAAATCACGATGAAGAATTAAATAGAACAAAAGAAGTCAGTAATGAGTGGCACTCATTAATAACCTACAAAATATTTATTTCTCTTTATATATATAAACATACATAGATAAACAAGCTCCCAACTTATCATAAAGTAATAAAATATTTGATAATAAATGTGTGGTCTGCATTCACATAATGAATAGATTTTGTGCAAATCATTATTTGTAATGGCTGCCTATATTTAATAATTTATGACCATCCAACTCATGTTTTTATTTACATGTGACTACTATGTATGTATATTTTCTACGGTGGATAGAACTTCGAGCAAAGATAATATTTTATTAAATTTACTAGTAATAAATATATTCGCTAAATCTAAAGAACGCTGCTGTGGTTGAAATCTTCGTCTGCCATCTGATTTTCGTTTCGTCAGTAAATGTAAATAGTTTTTGCTTCTTTTTTGTAAGCTTCACCTTATATCTTGCTTATAGCAGGGTAGGAAGAGGGAACTTAGTGGTATGGCACTCTGTTCCCCACTTTCCGCCCAATTTCGGAGACATTGCGTGTTGGGTGGTGGTACTCTACAATGCAAAGCGCATTGTAACCAGAACGAAGCAACAAAAATAATTAATTCCCTCGAGTGAATGTCGAACCCACAACAGTCGTGTTTGTGTCCGAATAGTTATTGTAAGCACAATACTAAGTGGTGTATTTTTATTTCAGCTACCACGTGCAAAGTGACATGGTCGATGATTTGTTCCCGCCAAAGAATAAAATCGTTATCTAGCGCGAACTGTAGTTGTAGTTTAGTTTGTTTTAGGAGTTTGCTGTTAAAACGGTAAGCCCGGCACGAGGCTTCCTCAAAGCGTGATCATCTCAGTACATACTGTAGGGCTGCCCTATATTAAAGTCAAAGTCAAATAATTTTATTCAAAATATATATATTTATTAAATCAATTATACAAATACATTTTAACACTTCTGACAATGATATTTTGAAACAGATTGGAGTGAGCATTTCATTCCCATGGCGTGTTATAAGTTATGTAATCATTAATTTGGTAATAACCTTTGACACACAAACGACTTTTCACAACTCTTTTAAATTGTGCTATAGAACATTCTCGGACGTTTATGGGATCCTGTTGTAAAAGCGTACACATTGTCCCATAAAAGAATTTGCGGTTAAGCTATTTATAGTATTGACATTATATACATTAACAGTTTTGGTAAAATCATTAATATTCTTGTTAATGTACATAACATTTTCAAAAATGTATAGTGATGGAACTTTCAACATATAATATTAATTTCTTTAAATTTTATCCTTAACGAATCTTTACGGCCTAAGTTATAGATTGCGCGAACAAAAGCGAACTACTTTTGTTCTGCAAGACAAAAATTGATTTAATTACGCGATCTAGATTAAACAAGGGGGGTTATTTATAATAGTGTCAAATATATATTTATTATAATAAAAATGAAAACAGCTTAAATAATACCTATTTGGCAGCCCTACGTTTCGATAATTTCACGAATCTAATAATACAAATAACACAATCATCGACATGTCATTTGTTTGTTCTATCTGGTGCTTTTTGCCTTAATATTGTTGGTGAGAGTCACTAATTACACTTATGAACTTTTCTAACTATATTAACATGAAAATTTCTTGCAGAAAATGTTCATAGTTCAATGTTATTGTAAGCTTAAACGCATAAATAACTCTAACAGGTTAAATGTTGCATTTATTTCTATGATCATAATGTGTGAATAACTTCTCTGTCATCATCCATTAAAATATAATTATTTAATAAAATAATGACAGTTATTCGATTTATATTATAAATTATTTTATTGAAGCTAAATATAAAATATCAATTCAATATGTAAAAAGTTTGCTTACTTAAAAGATAATTTACAACATTTGCCCTCTTGTTTCGTATGTTTTTTAACAATATTTCAACTTTTTCTTCTATTCTAACTACTTAGTCCTATTTTAATAATGGTTTTGGTAATATGTACTTGTGTTAACAGTCGTTGGAAAATAGCAATATTATGTTGAAAAATCTAACCTGAGGTAGGAGTAAAACCATGCCTAATACTTATCATACTGTTTCAAATTGAATTAGAATCATCAATTTATTAAAAAGCAATTAGTCAATTTGATTACAAATTTAAATATCATTTAGAAAAAAAAGTAAACAAATACAAATTACAATCTCATATAAATAAAAAAACACTTAATAATTAAAGCAATAATGAACTCTTCTTAATTCGGTATGAACTTTTTTTTAATTTAAAGTGTATAAATGAACTTAAAATATAAAAAAACAAAAAGAAATAAAATAAAAAAGAGGAAAATAATGCTTTAGTAAACAAAAAATGTAATCAATTTTAAAGTTGATATAAAATTTAAAATTTCTCTATTCGCTCTCTAAGCGGCCATTACACCACTTCTAGGGCACTACGAATAAGGCTCTTATAGTGTAAAAGCATGTTGAGATGTTAAGCCCATACGTGCCCTAAATAATATAGTGCACTGTATATATTTGGCTATAATCGCTGCTTAAAATATTCCACCTAAATATATACATATTGGATCGTGGCCAAATCATGAAGCCCCCACATTATTTATTTTATAATATGTACATAATGTTTTTAACAAAAATTGAGAACTCGTCGTGGTCGTCATAGTGTAAACGCGACTGTTCTAAATTCTATTCCCACCCAAGGGGTTAAATTATATTCATTTTCTCGCTTTGATAACTATACAAAGACATTCGACAAGTAATGTCGCGAAAATTAGGCGTTGCGTGTAGAATGTAGTGTCTCATAACTATGTCCCCTCTGACAACCCCGCTATAAGTGTGGTACAGCGTTAAAGTGAAAAAATCTTTATATCAACCCAATATTCCAGGTACTCGCACATGTCGGTGCTGGTGGACCAGGTGTTCCCGCCGGCGCAGTGCGAGCCTAGCGACGAGTTCTCGCAGAGTGTGTACTGGCGCGAGCCGTTGCCCGACATCAATATAGAATTGCCGGCGATGCCTTTGACCAAACATTGAACACGTCGAAGTATGAACAACCTATGATTAATGGGGCCCTCCATCAATTACATCACACAATTTTCCTGAATTTTAGACCTTTGACCAGCTGAAGAATGAAGATGTGACCACATTCAGCACATCAGTACGCCACGCACACATTACTATTGTGACGTTATATTTTGCAGTTTTCAGTATTCATTATAATTGCACACATTATAAGTCCAATTATTTCTTTATTTTTATTTAGTAATATGATGTCATGAAATTTGGGACTCCACCCAACTCCTTGTCACACTTGGTTATCGTGCGTGATTTAAGGATGGACCCCAACAGTTTGAATTTGAAAACAGTTTGTGACTTTAGAATCTGATTTGGTATCTATTTTTTTTTATTTTGCCCTTGTCTATCTATGGGGCCTGTTTGAGCTATTGTATTTTTTTCGATTTGCAAGATAAATTGGATTGTACAAATTTTGAAATAATTCAATCTTTTGTTTGGGTAAGGATAAGGCAGCAAATAAATCATACGAGTTCTAGAATTACACCTCATTTTGGGGTATATTTTGTTGATTCAACACTGTCTCTTATTATAATTCATTTAAATTGTCTGTGTAATTCATATTGGTAATAATATGAATTCTTTAAATTGTTAAAATGAAAACAGGTTGACATTGTGCTATGTGTATTATTATTATTTCATATTATTTACTTTCCTATATTCTTTATGAGAAATTAATTTCTTATAAGAAATCTCATTTTTAAATTAAAATGTATAAGTAAGACTTCAAGAACTTGTGCAAGTTTATCAGTATATTATATGTATTTAATAAATTATATGGTTTAATTTAAAGCAAATGGAATTGGGACAGTTTGATACAGAATAAATGATATAAAATAAAGAACATTAAATATTGATAATGCTATAGTTCCTTCATATAAAGTATAAGCATAGCACTTGGCCTTAAAAACCCACCAATACAATTTAACATATTCTGGGATGGCAGGATGATAAATGAAATAAATAATGTAAAATTATTTTATTAAATATTTATTGATCTTGCTAACCTTGTTTCACACCAAAAAGCTTATTTGCGATAATAATAATAATAATATTAAAAGGAATATATTATAGAATTTAACTGTAGAAAACTCACTGTTTTTAAGCAATTATCCATTTTAGGTATGTTTGCATTTGTTTTTTTTTCTATGTAATATTTAAAGTTACTATACAAGCGACTCCTGATACTGCATTGGTTTGATGCCAAAAAATAAGTTAATTTTTATAGTATAAGGTGACAAAATTAAATGTTTATGTAGATTTAGCTGACTTTATATCTGTACACCACTACATTCATGCGGTCTTTTTTTTTGTATATGCCTTTATAGGACACTACGTGTGTGTCACTTTTCAAATATAAATTACCACTGTAATGATTAACCTACTACAATATGTAGGTTAGCTCAGTAAAACTTTATTTTTTATTCTCTTCTTTATTAAAAATCCACTAAATAATGAACTTTGTGATAAGTAGCGATCTCAAATTCACACGAGTATCGTTGTTTGTGTTTTACAAGTAAAGAGCAGAATAGTGAAAGGTTATCAACTACTTTAAAACAACAAATAATAGCAGCCAGCATAGTTGTTCTACGATACCAGCTAGTTATAAAGACTGTATTTTTTTTGTTTCAATTTGAGCAAAAGTATATTTTGCTGATGGTAAAATCTGTGATTATGGTTGAAAAGCAATGCTTTATTTTTGTACTGTGATTATCTGTTTGTAAGTTTCTTTGTGTTATGATACACTTAATTGTAATTATATATTATCTTGTAGAAAGGCATGGCCTTTTATTTAATAATTAGTTTATTTTTGTATAATTCTAATTACATTTAATTATTTTGTAATTTTTTTTAATTAATGCATAAATACATGAAAATCACTGCTATAACTGAAAAATTTGGTGTTTATTTTTGTTCAAAATAATTTATTTCCGCTGTGATTATTAAAATATATCAAAAATATTTTTGTTTTACTCTTAAATATTACTCAATATCGAGTTCGACTTAAATGGTTAACCATGAAACATCAACGCAATTATCATGCACTTATCCTCTTATACTCTAACCTGTATTTTCCTTTAACTCTCAGGTCTGGGAGCCCAGGAAAGAAAATCTTTGTTTGAGATCACCCACTCTTCGTTCAAAATATGATAATGTATTAGAGGTTCTATTATTTCGCACCATAAGTTACAGTGAATCATTCTCCGTAAAGACGGTAAATATATGGAATGAGCTACCGCGGTTCATCAGGTTGTCGACATCTGTTAATATCTTTAAACATTATCTCAAAGAGCCTTAACCTATCGCTATAGTCTATGTACTGGTTTTACGAATATATGTACCAAGAGTGTAAGTTGAAGTTGCCAGTTTTTACAGTAGGTGTCGCCAGCAGGATGTATGCATTACTATGATTTGTTATATACACGATTGTTTTCCATGGACATTAACCTCCAAGAACACCCAAGTTTCATTCTGTCAAAATAATAGCTTCATAGTCGTTTATATCAATGAATATGTCGAGTTTCGTTCCAAATAAAGAGCATTTGCGGCATTCGTTGCTTTTCTTATTTCATCAAAAGAAAAAAGCAGATGAATAGCACATCGTTTGCTAGTAGAATGTTATGGTGAACATGCTTCATTGATTAGATAATGTGAGACATGGTTTCGTCAATTTAAAAGTGGAGATTTCGATTTGACAGACAATGAACATCCTGGCGCAGCGAAAGGGTTTGAAGATGAGGATTTGCAAATGTTGGATGAAGACCCAACCCAATCACAACAAATATTGGCAGAAAAACTTAATGTGTCCCGAGTAGCAATTTGCCAACGTTTAAAAGCCTTGGGAAAAATCCAGAAGTTTGCAAAATGATTCAAAAACGACCGGAATGGGCCCAAAGACATGGCAAACTTATTTTGCAACATGATAACGCGCCGTCTCATACCGCTAGATCCGTGAAGGACACTGCGAAGGCACTCACTTGTAGAGCAGCACTTCATCAATATTGAAGATGGCTCGTCGAATGGTATTCCTCGAAAGGAAAAGTTTTTTTGGAATGAACGAAATGTATAGAATCAAATGGTAAATACTTTGAATAAAAATATAGAAATTTCCCTGAAAATTGTTTTTTTGGGAAAATCGCTATATGGGGGAAAATGGGGAATCTGGGATATGAGGAATTACACCCTGCTGTGTGGCGTACTGTGTGAAAGTAAGAAAAAAAATAGAGACATAGGAGGCACATAAGGCTTTTATGTGTAAACCAATCAAAGTAATAAAATTACTTAAAATAAATTTATTAAAATAAAATGTACACTATGAACATTAAGTTTCTTCATCTTCCATTGGCTCATCTTCTAGTGCATTATTTTCATCATCATTAGTTTCATCATCTGATGGTATGTCAGAGTCTTTATGGAATCCTTTTCCTTTTGTCCAATGGCACTTAATCAGCACTTTAAATTTTGCCAGCTGGATGCCCAATAATTTCAAAATACTTGCTTGTTCTGGTGTCAAGGTTGCATCCTTTTTACATACCTATAATAAAAAAATACTTATTTTACTATGTAATAATAAGAAACAGTCATTGTATGATTTCAGTAAAAAAAATTACATACCAGTGTATAAAATTAAATTATTTGTAAAATAATACTACTTATTTAATATTTCATATACAATATAAATTTTGAAAGTAAAAACATATTTACTTGATATTCTTTAATGAGATGAATGACACCCCTTTCAAGAGATGTTGGAAGTCCCAATCGCCTCAGATGTGGTTCAATAGTGTGAGAGAAGTCTTCAAGTGGTCCTTGTGGTAGTATGACATCACGAGTTGCTACAAACCCAGCTCTTGCGTATTCAGTCTCGCGAAAGGTTTTGAACCATTCTAAAACATCTACTACATCCCTGTTTGTCATTAATAAGCCACATTGACCTTTTAATTTCTTCGAAAGCTAAACAATAAAAAAAAATTATTAAACATATGACAAATCTGTATAAAAAATAAATTGAAGTATGATTATAACTCATTACCATTATAACTCATTACCAAAATAAAAATCATAAAACCTACTGAACGTAGAAACAATAAATTTGGCAGAATGGGAGAATAATCTTAGCATTCTATGAATTCACTAAAAAGGATTTAGCCATTACACATTAGCATATTGCAAGAAGCGCTTTGTGCAGTGCAAGCAAAAAGACTAAGATTTTTTAGAAGAATGGAAAGCACAATCATTGTAATTGTTGTTGTTTTTGTTCTTTATCTATGGAGTTCTGAGCATGCCAGTTCAGCAACAATCACTTCACTAATGTGTGACTGATACAATAGGAAAATGCTTGTAAAAAATCCAGCTAAAACACATCATCATCACTAGTATGATATTAGAACAAGTGAATGATATGGTTAGTTAGATAGACTTGAAGATATGATATGTCTTAGATGCCTTGATGAGGTCAGCATAGATACACAGAATAGCAGGTACAAGCAAGTAACAATTAAAAAGAACATGCTCAGGTGGTATGTCTAGTAAATCAGTGAAATTAATGATGAAGAACACCAAAAAAGATTTAGGAACAAAAAGTAAGCAGTAAGAGAGGCAGAAGGACACTTTGGTTTGCTTTCGAATACACAGTATCAATAAGGACTAGAGGAAGGAAGCATGTGGACTCCCAGAGAGCATGTATAAAGAAATTTTGCAAAACTGTAGTATTTAGCACACCATCTACCCCACTAAAGATAAAGTGTGAAGCTAGGTAACATTTTAAAAATGAACACCATCATGGTGCATTTCAACAGAGTTGAGTGTACACACTGTAGTTCTGGGATTAGGCCCAATTCATGGAAATCTTTATTTAATTACTTTCTTCAATCTGCAAATTATTTACCATTTTAGAGTACACCATAAAAAATATAAAGCCAAATCTTATTAGCTGCTACAATAAAATATAGAAATTAAATTTTGATGTTAGTTAGTCAGGGGATTAGGTATTTTGGTTAATATATAAGAATGAAGAAATTGCAGAGGTGAATTAACAATATTAAAGTAATTTTGGAAAATAAAATTATACAAATACAATAATAATTCTCAAAATTACCAGATTAAGCTGATCTTCAATTTCATCACTTTTAGTTCTTCCAAGAGCTACTGCCATGACTTTATTTTTACCAAAAAAAAATCTGGAGTCTTTCCATTCATTACGTAGGTCTTTCAATTTAGTGTTTCGCATGTTATTGACAGTAAAAAGGAATATGTGCTCATATTTTGAGAGTGAATTTCTTATTTCTTCTATTGTCTTTTGCTTTAGTAGAAGACCTTTTTTATTCGTCTTCGTTAATGAAACTGTAAGAATGTAAGCCACATAGTATGAGAAGAATAGATATTGAATTGTTTACAAATTTAATACAATAAATAGGTTAAGTTTTATAACTTACCTTTCTTGTCTCTTTTAGATTTTGGCATATTGACAGTTCAATTTTTTACTTTAATCTTATTTTAGATGTAACAACTTTCTTACTATTTTCCAAATAATTATTATTTAATTTATAGCACACGTGTTTAACATAAATTATAAAATATAATCACATCGGGCCATGCCGTAAACATGTCTTATGCCATATTTGACATTTCGTATTTTTAGTGACAGTCGAATTTCTGCACAGGTTATCAAAATACGCTACATTGTATTCCATTGACAAGATAAAAATATACAGTACCATAGACATAACGAAATTACAACATATTGAGTACTTACTGTACATAAATTTCAACCTATTTTACCATACACCTAATTCCGGAATATTGGTTGTTTAACTTTTATTTGATATATGTGCATTATAATAATCGGAAATAGGTACTTATTTTTTTATACATCTATTAATCAAAGTCATAAATCAGGTTCACACTGTATACTGCATATGCAGGGTAGGCCCATAACCGTGTTACAATTGTAACTGTACTACTACTTTTGTGCCCCTGCGTCACGACGACCATAATATCTATTCATAATAATAACGTCATACGACATACCGAATGCATCATCCACGTTCGTCTGTAATGAGATTGTATATCCCGCGTAAGTGTGGTGGTCGGGGCTTTTTGAATGTCAAGAACCTCCATAACCACGAGGTATGCAATCTTAGAGAATATTTTCTCAAGATTGATATGGATATGCACAAAGATGTGGTAACAGTTGACAAAGGCCTTACTCCTCTTTCCTTGGGTAAAGAGAACTGGCGTAGGCCTGTAGTTCTTACTACTTCTGATCGCACGGCTGTATGGAAGAGCAAGGAGCTACATGGTAGATTCCATAGAGCCCTAGTGGGCCCGGACGTGGATACTGTTTCCTCTTTGTCTTGGTTACAGTTCGGGGATCTTTTTGGGGAAACTGAAGGTTTTGTCTGTGCAATTATGGACGAAGTTATCAAGACACGGAACTACCAGAGACATATTATGAAAGATGGCACTATTGATATCTGCCGGGCGTGTCATCGACCTGGGGAGTCCCTCAGACATATTGTGTCTGGTTGTTCTCATCTTGCTAACGGTGAGTATTTGTATAGACACAATCAAGTAGCCAAGATAATACATCAGCAACTTGCTCTTCAATATGGTCTTGTGGAATTGGAGGTCCCTTACTATAGGTACAATCCCATGTCTGTTCTTGAAAATAGCTCTGCTTTGCTCTACTGGGATCGGTCTGTTATTACTGACAGGTATATTGTTGCCAATAGACCTGATATAGTACTAGTAGACCGAGTAGCGCGCCGCGCAGTGATTGTTGACGTTACTATCCCACATGATGACAATCTCGTGAAGGCCGAAAAAGAAAAATTATCTAAATATTTGGACTTAGCCCATGAGATTACCGCCATGTGGGATGTAAATGCAACTATCATTGTGCCGATAGTCGTTTCAGTTAACGGTTTAATAGCGAAAAGCCTCGACCAACATCTAAAGAGATTATCGCTTAGCTGTTGGATCAAGAGCCGGATACAGAAGGCAGTTTTACTTGAGACGGCACGTATTGTGAGGAGGTTCCTCTCTCTGGAACCCTAGCCACCGATGGCTTGGATTCTTGTCTCACCATCGGAAGTGTTCATATTTGTTTTATATTTTTAAATGTATTTTTTTTTTTTTTTTACAAGAATGTATTTAAAAATGTAAAATGTATATAAATCCTGTAATAAAAGAATATATTATTCTCCTGACGTCATACTAACAGTTCTAACGTCATAATAATAACGTTTGTTTTATATTTTTAAATGTTTTTTTTTACAAGAATATATTTAAGAATGTAAAATGTATATAAATCATGTAATAAAAGTAATAATAAATAAGTCATTTAATAACTCACAAACAAATCAACAGTGTTCTTAGGTTAGTTAGCTCCAGTAAAGGTTCTAGAGCTAAGTGCTAACTAACTTAAGAACACTGTTGAATTTGCTTAAAGATACAACAACTTCCAACACCGACCACCATTACTATATAAAAATAATTATCTGCCAACTGCACCAGTGTTGCCATAGTACAATAAGAGCGTTAAATATATACTTTTAATTCCTTAATATTTTATTATAAAATAGCAATGTAAAGAGCATTTCTCTTTTATATTTATCTTAAATTATTAAAGCCGAATTAAATTATGTTTCCTACTGCATAAAATAAAACATTATAGACATTTTATTAAGATTTTATTATATAAAAGTACCTTGACTGTCAAAGATGTATAATCTTTGATTATTTTCGGGTTTTTAGAATAATAAGTAAATAAATTGTATTTAAAAATGTATTTTTTTATTATATTTGAAAAACGCGGGATTTATATTCACTTCCTGTGGTGGAGGAATAAATTGAACAAATTTTGTAACTATTTTCACTTGTCTTTTTTCTATTTGATACAATTGAAAGGGACAGACATATAGTTTATAGATAAGCCTGTCAGTTTGTAGACGTAGAGCGCTTTGCTTTCTATACAAGCGTTTTAAGATGGCCGACCTTTTATGAGAACCCTGTTCCGTTTTTGTTTCCCCTCTGGCCCCGCTGCCGTCAGTGTAGTGTATCGTTCACCGCAAGAGAAAAATTGATACTTAGTCGCAATTTACTGGCTTAATTACTTTATATCCCTTCAAACAAGTAAGTGTATTAAAATAATACTGAGTGCGCTTATTTTGTGATTTATTAGTGTTTAATTTAAAATTTCATATCTTGATACATTTGTGACTGTGACGCATAAAAGGAGTGTCCCTAGCAGCAGCCATTTTGCTCGAGCCGGCGACACGGTGTTGCGGTGTGGTTAGAGATAATTCTTAAGTGTTCCAAAAGAATTTAACAGTTCAATTCAATGTTTTATTCTCGTGTTCTCTATTTAAATTAATCAGATTGCTAATACTATTAAATTTAGTGAAAAAATTCACAGTAAGTAGTAGTCTTTGGGCTTTGATTTGGTATAATTTTATAGCAGTATTAAGATTATAAATGTTCTTCTGGTAATGGCTATTTTATGTTATATTCGAAATATTTAATGTATTTAAATATATTCTTTGTATTGTGATATTTTTCAATTTGTCGAATGTAACATCTTGGTATGTCGTTAGTGCGTCGTAATTTTGTCGTTCCTACTCGGTCACGCCGTTATCTATGTCGATAACAATTTATGTCATTGAAAATACTGAATTATAAGGAAAAATAGCCTCAACATCCTAGATTTCTTGTGAATAATATATTAAGTAAACCATTTTTGCCACTTATGCTACTGTCCGAGTCCTTTAATATCTATCTTTAGGTGAGAACAAACACGTGCCTATATTGAATTAAAATCTTGGACTTCAATTACACCAGTGATTAGATTTCTGTTACTACAGTTAATTAAGCTATGTGTATTAATTTTACCATGTCGGATATTCCAGAAGTCCTTTTAGCTAGTATTCTATGAGTGCATTGGTAATGTGTGACTCATTACTAATGGTAATACTTTTACTTAGCATCATGCTGCCTGATGTAAGAAAGCTATATATTTCTGTAATGGAATTTTGTTTTGTTAGTTGTATATATATATGAATGTTTGTAAATTTATCCCTATAAGTTGTAGGGCTAAATTGAATAAATCAACAAATTTTGACACAATATGTAGAGTTAGAAAATTCTATTTGGTTCAACCTAAATCTTTAATTCATTGTACTGTTAAATTATTGAGATTTTTGAACATTAATTTGTTGATGGTTGCTGAATATATGTAATGATTTTTTATCTACTAATATTATTTTCATCACTGTTTCACTATTGACTTGTAATCACACATAGAAATTGAATCAACCACATGTTTGTGAGTGCATGAAAAATGTCTTACTTCCATTAATTTTGGTAAGAATATTGAATTATAAACTATTAATTGAAAGAAATATACTATATTTCTATTAAAGATGTTTCATAAAATTACTATATGTAATTAATCAAAAATAAAATCTCATATAATAATACTATTTGATGGTTATATTATTCTTGTATAGGGTAATCTATAGCGTATAAAATATTTTCACATTTTTGAAGCACCTACCACACCCCTTACATTTATTAGCTCACATGTATGTTGAATAGAAGAAATAATAAGAAATGTGTTACAAGTTTAATGTGCTTTATAAATAATGATTTGTTTCACAAAAATAAAAATATATTTTAGTAACTGTGCATAGCAACAGAAAATATAGGAAGATGGATTGATAGATAGATGAGGGTGGATAGAAAGAGGTATAGGCGTCGGGCTGCAGGGCGGTGGGTGGTTGGTCGGGGGCGGCGAGAGGCGTAGGGGTAGCGTGCGCGGCGCAGAGGGGTGTGTGCAGGCGACGAGCGTGGAGCTAGTCGTATTTCGTCTGGAGTGTTTATCCCGTGTCGGCGATCAATACTGTTGGCGCAGTGGCGGTGCGAGGCGGCGCGACACTTGCTGGTCGGTCGAGTCTGTGAGATGCTGTCAAACCGAACGGACGCCGCGTCGATGTCGCGTCTGGCGTGAGCCGTGAGGGTCGCTCTCTGAGCCACTTCGACTTTATACCTTGCGCTAGTGCACTTTGTGAGCCTCTGTCCAAGGTGCGCTGTATTTTATGATGACTCATACCCGTTTGGATTCCCTGTGGCGAAAATGACGCCTAACGATTAGTCTTTCTGAGAAATTATTTAGTATCCAATTCGGGTACTAGTTTTTTTCACGCCGCTAACCTTTTTTCATTTATTGCAGGGGCATCAGTAATATAGTCATCTAAATTCATCAAACATGTCCGTCGACAAGGAGGAATTGGTGCAGCGCGCCAAGCTTGCGGAGCAAGCTGAGCGGTATGACGACATGGCGGCGGCGATGAAAGAAGTCACCGAAACCGGAGTCGAGCTCAGCAACGAGGAAAGGAATTTACTTTCCGTTGCCTACAAGAACGTCGTGGGTGCTCGACGGTCATCATGGCGAGTTATATCTTCCATTGAACAGAAAACCGAAGGATCGGAAAGAAAACAACAGATGGCAAAAGAATATAGGGTTAAAGTAGAAAAAGAGCTCAGAGAAATCTGCTACGATGTTTTGGTGAGTTATTTTGCCATTACAAATTCTATTTTTTTTTATACTAGTACTTTCGATTTTTCCTACGCGAT